>OY755182.1:0-106419 GCA_963576735.1 Bedellia somnulentella | reverse complement strand
AGTTTTTTCGATAAATATAATTTAATAAGTGATAAACAATACGGGTTTAGGAAAAATCGCTCTACTACTTTAGCAATCTACAAATTTATTAAATATAGTGGATCGTCCCAGCTTCGCACGGGTAGCGTTGTTTTTTAAATATCTGAGGTTTCTTTCTTTAGTCACTGCTCAAGCATTGCGAAATTCAGCGCAATGTTTTCAATTTATTAAATTTATAGCACTCCCTAAAACGTGTAGTTGGGTGATTTTTAATGCGCTTTAATGAACGGTTCAGTATTTCCGTTTAATAGCAAATTTTCTTGAAATTAAATCAAACAGAGCTAATATGACCGTTATTTTAGCAAAAAACTGTAACAGTATTTTGTCAAAGACATTCGTTCTTGCAGTTTATTAATAAAACATCGAAAATCATAGTTTTGTTTAGTATAATACATACATACATACATACATACATATTCTCACGCCGTTAGTTCCCATTGGGGTAGGCAGAGACTATCGATCGCCACTTTGTACGATCCTGGCAAACCTCTCTGGCTTCGTTTACATCCATCAATCTTTTCATACATGCTCTTTTATTCTTCGTACTGCGGACACCTGCCTTTTTGAGCACATTTTCTATTTGATCCAAATGTGTCCTCCGAGGTCGTCCTCTACTAACATTACCTTCCACATTGGCTCTATATATCTCTTTCACCAATTTACTGTCATCCATCCTCTCTATGTGCCCAAACCATCTCAACATTCCTTTTTCTATCTTTCTTACAATATCATCTTTTACACCACACCTTTCACGAATCACATCATTCCTCACACGATCACATAACCTTACATTACACACTTTTCTGAGGGATCTCATTTCTACTGCATTCACTCTACTTTCATGCTTCTTCTGCCACACCCAACATTCACTGCCGTACATAAGCGTAGGAACGAGGACAGCATCATGCACAGCCATTCGGGCCTTTTCGGACACCGACTGACTAGACATTAGACTATCCAGCGCTCCATTTACCGCATTACCCTTTTTCACTCTTCTCTCGATATCTTCATCACACTTTCCATCCCTAGTAAACAAACTTCCCAAATATACAAACTCTTTCACTTGTTCCACTTTCTTACCATTAATCTCAATCACGCATTCGGTCATATTCACCTCTCTCTCAAAAACCATAGTTTTTGTTTTATCCACATTCACCCTCATTCCCTTTTTTTCAAAAGACGCACATGCAATATTCATCATCTCTTGCAGCTCTTCCACCGATGATGCAAGTAGCACTTGATCGTCGGCATATAAGAGGCATTTGATGATGAATCCACCCATTCTCAATCCATAATCACTTTCACGCAACTCTGTTAAACAGTCATCCATGAACAAATTGAAGAGCCACGGGGAAGCTACACAACCCTGTCGGACACCCCGAGAGATCCCGAACCAGTCAGTATTTTCCCCGTTTACTCTCACACATGCACTGGAGTCCTCATAGAGTGATACCAGTGCACGTATAAGTCGACTCCCCAAACCGAACTTGGATAACACCTCCCATAAACACTTTCTTACCACCCTATCATACGCCTTCTCTAAATCAATGAAGGAGCAATACACCTTTCGGTTCTTAGCTAAGAACTTTTCGGTGATGCTCCTTAAAGAGAAGATTTGGTCCATACATCCCATTCCCTTTCTAAATCCTGCTTGCACATCCCAAATTTTGTCATCCGTTTCATTCATCACTCTTTCAATCAAAACCTTTGCATACAATTTACCGACAATGCTGAGTAGGCTAATTCCACGGTAGTTTCTAGCCTCCTGGTGTGACCCCTTTCCTTTATATAAAGGCACAATCACCGCTTTGCACCAGTCTTGTGGCACTTTGCCACTCGACCAGCATTTTTGGAAAAGGAAGTACAACCAGGAAGCCACCACCCCTTTACCAGCCCTCAGCATTTCAGTGTTTATCCTGTCATACCCTGCCGCTTTCCCTAGTTTCATACTTTTCATTGCTTTCATTATTTCTTCCATACTGATCTCACTGTCACTAAAGTCACCCATAACGTCGTTCCAATCAACATTACTGCTGATTGGCGAAGAAATGGATGAATCCTCTTTTTCAAAGAGTCCCTCAAAATAGTTCTTCCATACTCGTCTGATGCTACTTTCATCCGTCGCCAATTCACCCTGTTCATCTCTCACAACATTCACTCTCGTGTTTTGGGAAACTCCCTTTTCTTTCCGGATATATTTCCAGAACAACTTTTGGTTATTCCGGAAATTATCAGAGAGTTTCCTCTCACACCATTCTATCAGATCACGCTTTTTCTTTTCTATTTTCTTCTTGACCTCATTCTTAACTCTCTTATATTCATCTTCAATGTTCTTCACTACACTTTAGTATAATATCGTAATAATTTCTTTTGGGATCACAAATTCGTGAAATATTTTGCAATTAGCAACATTTTTACTAAACATTTCGCTTTATTTGCATGTCGCTACGTGATATTTTCAATCGATGACGTCATTAAGTACAAAAGTTGAAAAATCTTTATAAAATCATAACTTTGCAATAACTCATTTTAAATGAAAAATATTCAAATTAGTCTTTTATTTTCGTGTGTGCTATCGAATAAAAAGATTTAATAAATACCAAAAAAAAACTTTGCATACCGAATTGCTTTTGATTGGTTTAAATCTTATCTGCATAATCGTTTCCAATGTGTAGAAATAGAGAACACAAACTTGGATAGTGGAGTAATTGAAAGCGTGCGGTCCGATAGGGTTCCCGTTACTGGTTCTATACCGCAAGGCAGTGTACTTGGCTGCCAACTCTTTCTTGTATATACATATAAATAGTCTACCAAAAGCCATAAACCAAGATTGTGTAATATTTGCAGACGACGTTTCAATCTTATTTTCTGTCTCAAATCCTAATGAATTAGAATATAAATTGCATGATTTTTTAGACAATATATCAAATTGGCTATTTAAACATAATCTAGAATTAAATTGAGAAAAATCTAAAATAATCCAATTTAAACCTTCACAAAAAAGCCTCTAGAAATATCAGCAGTATATAAGAATACAAAAATTGATATAGTTAAAACAGCCACATTACTAGGAATAGATCTTGACACAAATTAAACCTGGCAACCGTATATTATTAAACTAAAAAATAAATTATCGTCTTTTTTTTACGCTCTTCATCAATTGATACGCGTCACAGACTTCCAAGTCGCACTGGCAGCCTATTATGCATACGCATACTCTAGATTATCATACGGCATAATAGTACTGACATAGGCGAAATTTTTATATTACAAAAAAAATGTATAAGAATTCTAACGAATTTTGACCAAATGACATCATGCCGACCATTTTTTATTAAACATAATATATTAATAATTATAATTAATAATTATTATTTAGCGGAATTAAGCGAAGAAATTTAGTAATATTAGTATTGCTATGGATTTCCGCAAAGTAACGCCTGATTCAATCCAATATAATATATTAACACTAACTTTAATTTACATATTAAAAAGCTGTAAATTTGTTAGAAAAAATAATGAGTTTTACTCTTCAATGCAAAATAATAAAAGAAATGACCGTTATTTAAATCAACTACAAATACCTTTCACCACAATGAAATTAGTATCGTGTAGTCCCCACCACATGCTAATAAAAATTTATGATCACATACCAAATGACATAAAAGATATTAAAAAACTTAATTTATTTATTACGACTTTAAAAAAACATCTTATCATTAAATGTTACTACAATATTAAGGAGTTTTTTGATGACCCGAACAATAAATAGAATGCCTCGATTGCTCTACAACTAGTCTACCATTAAACGATGTTTGCCGTGCCCTTATAGGGCGTCACCTGTACTTATACTGTACTTTTTAAATTTTTGTAACATCTCATGAACTTGTGACATGCAAATAAATTGAATTGAAATTGAATTGACTGCCTCCGTGGTCTCGCGGTTAAGCGCGAGAAACTTAAATTTGAAAGATTGAACCCCGTTTGGAAGGATATTGCAGGCTAGAATCACCTAATTATCTGAAAATTAAGATGGTTCCATGCTTCGGAGGGCACGTTAAGCCGTCGGTCCCGGCTACTATTACGGTAGTAGTCGTTAGTCTGCCAACCCGCAATTGGCCAAATCACCCTATATAGGGTAGGCTCGAGCACCTTGGTGGGGACATATATGGGCTGTGAGGATGCATTTTTTTACTATTTTAAAGTACTTCTAAGTTAGCGTTCACGTCCACAGTCTATATTCAGGTTCATTTAAATATTAATTCGAGTTTCAAATACACAACCCCGCCTAGTTTATTTTACAACTTAAATGTATCTGATAGACAAAGATGTATAACTTCGCTAAAGAACCATTAGATCAAATGAAGTAACTTTACTTTTTTTAAATAACTCTTTCAACTCTTTGTCTTCATAAGTATTATAAAAGCTATAATAAAATTGATAACCTTGATAGCTAAGTGGATAGACCACCCGCATATTATGCCGAGAGGCGAAGGTTTGAATCCCGAGCCGGGCCTACACCAATGTGTCTTTTCTAAAGCCATATGTGTGGTTCTTTGTTGTCTGGTGTGTGGTTATTAGTGGTAAGGGAAAACACCGGGAGTTGACCCACATGACTACGGTAGTCACGTGACAGAGTACTCGTACAAATCGGCGATATGCCTACCTCCAGTCGCACGAGTTTACGTCCCAACAAAACTTGCGTGATGTTGATGTGTTAGTTCGTCTGCCACTTTGGGAACATATGGCGTGAACGTTTGAGTCTTTGAGAATAGAACTGATTCTCTAAAACTGAAAATAGTGTAACCTAAAGAATTGTTGATAATTCTGTACGTTATTGAAAAAAAACTGATTAAAATAACATTGTTGATCGTAGATGGAATCCTCCATATTTTTCACATAAGTCACCTGTTTCGGTGCCTTAACTGAGGCACTTGGAGCACTGTATGACTGGAGGCTAGTCTTGTACAGTTAGACATTGAAGATTTATGTACATTTTTGGGCGTTAGTAAGTTTTTGCCACAAGCTCGGTACTCGGACGCCCTCATAATCATGTGGCAGTATTAGGATGTATAGCTTTTCGCCTGAAGAGTGCATTTAGAATAGAATAGAAAACTCTTTATTTCACATCAAAAAAGGAGAAACATTTACAAATAAACAGAATTAAATAATAAAAGTACAATTGGCGTTCTTATCACTAAAAGCTATCTCTTCCAGACAATTATAGTCATGTGAGAGAGATGTCCAAATTGTGACACAGTTAACTATGCGTTAAAATCTACACAATTATATACAATCAATTCTCTAATTCTTAAATTTACGTTGGGTTTAATGATAGACGGTTAGGTAAGGTTCCCCCACATGGCACAGCCTTGTCGTGACGTGTGGGCTCAGTAGCCTCGGGCAATCCAGCCCAGGGTGAAGCCAATGTACCGAGTATCCGCTTCTCTCCTCTGCTTTTAGAGCGAGCAGTAAGCGGGCGAGTAGCCGTGGCACATTCTGATGTGCACGGCTAGCCGGGCGTCCGTTTCATAGCGGGTGGCCAAGGCGGTGTTTACCTCCTAGCGTTTGTCTCATATTGAGCGGCTAGGGCGGTAGTCGATGGTGTTAGAACCTGGCGACTGTATCGAAGCGACCGGCCAGGTTCTGTCTTGTCGTGGATTGTGGGGCGGCAGTGTCTTCAAGATACTGCCGGCAAACCCGCAAGCCTACTTTGGTGGGATCGGGGGCTCAGGCCACTTAGGTCTGGGCTGCGAGGAAGAATTACCCCAATCCCAAGGTCCGCGTTCCGAGAGGATGAATGTCTGGAGGGGGTCCAGTGCCAAGCGCAGGGGATGGGGGGGGGGGTTCAGCTCGATGGTAGGCCGAGGGTAAAGCCAACCACAAATCTAATATGAAACAAAGAAATTTTGAAGAGTAGTACTAAGGTGAGTCCCCGAAAGGGGGAATCCCACCCTTCCGCATCCGTGGAAGGCACACCTGCGTATTCTGGGGAGGGGGGGGGGGCAAAATCTTCCTAAACAACGACCTTACTTCATGCTTAATGGATTTTGATGTTAGCGACACGGCTGTGGAGATTTTGAGCGACAGCTCATATGCCTCCACATCGAACAGGAATGGCGCAAGCCAAGAGAATGGAGCAGATTCCCGGCGTAAGCGGAATTACAATGGATTTTACCAACAACTGGCCAATACATTGGTATAAAAAGTCAAAAAAAAAGTCAAAAAGTTTATTCTTCAAAATTAAGTTAAAAACTAACATTTTTTGAACGTCAAATGTTTTTAAATTTATCATTAGTCCGTTGCTTCGGAAGGTGTTCGTAAAGAGAAGAAGCAACAAAGAAACTCTTTACATTCACATTTTTTCATTTTTTCAAAACATGGTTTGTACAATTTCAGTTTATTAACATGTTTTTACTTTATAAAAGATTTTCTATGCGACAAAACCAAACGCTTGTTTGACATAATAAAAATAAATTGTCCATCACAAAAAACCAATCACATAACGTGAGAAGAAAAATCCTCACCAGACAATTATTCCTGGGAATAACGAGGGAAGATTTATAGCTTTACGGACACGGTCATGTGCGCGTTGGGTCCTTGTCGTTTAAAAAATCTTGAACACTGTAGTAAGATTTCTTTAAAAGCATTGCTTTAATTGCCTTTTTAAAAGATGCCACAGGCAATTCCAACATGTCAGAATGAAGTTTGTTGAACATTTGGAGGGATAGTCCCATAAAGGAGTTACTTACTTTATTAAGTCTCCACTTCGGTACGTTAAGTTTGTCCTTATTTCGAGTGTTAACAGTATGCCTATCACTAACTTTACTAAATTGACATATATTCTTTTTAGCATACATTAAATTCTCAAATATGTATTGGCAAGGGACAGTTAAAATGCCAATATCTTTAAATTTTTCGCGCAACGAATACCTCGACCTCAACATGTAAATAGATCGGATAGCTCGCTTTTGTAAGACGAAAACTTTATGAACATCAGCCGCTTTACCCCATAATAAAATACCGTACGACATAATACTATGAAAATAACTGAAATACACAATGCGAGCTGTTTCTACGTCTGCTATTTCTCTAATCTTACGCACGGCATACGCTGCTGAGCTCAGCCTTTTAGAAAGTGTTAGTATATGGGGTCCCCATTGCAACTTAGAATCGATTATTATCCCTAGGAATTTTGTCTCTTTCACTAATTCTACTTTTTCACTATCAATAACAATATTGTTTTCAACTTGCCTAACATTCGGTAAAGTAAATTTAATACATTTAGTTTTTTTGGCATTTAGAACCAGGTTATTTACAGTAAACCAATGCAATACCAGTGAGATAGCTTTATTTACGTCGTCAAGAGATGTAGAGGATCTCGCTACATTAAATATTAAAGATGTGTCATCTGCAAACATAACTATCTCAGAATACTTTTGTACCATAAATGGTAAATCATTAATGTAAATCAGAAACAGTAATGGGCCAAGTATAGAACCTTGAGGAACGCCCATTTCTATTTCCGATCCTTCCGACGTGGTTCCATTAATATCAACCTTTAAAGTTCTTTTATTAAGATATGATGCCATCAATTTCAGTGCTTGCTCGTCAAAACCGTAATATTTAAGTTTAATCAACGCTATCTCTTTTTTTACACAATCAAAAGCTTTTGTGAGGTCACAGAATATACCTAACGCATCCCGGGAGTTTTCCCATGAATTAAAAATATGTTTCATTAGTGACACTCCTGCATCTACAGTAGACCTACCTTTGGTGAAACCATATTGCTCGTCATGGAATATATTATGTTTGTTGAAATAAGAAAGCATTTGGTTGGACATGATTTTCTCAAAAACTTTACTGAGAACTGGTAAAATAGAAATAGGCCTATAATTGGTAAAGTCCTGACTATCTCCTGATTTATGGAGTGGGATGAGCCTACTTAACTTCATGCAGTCTGGAAATTCTCCTATATCTATACATTTATTAAAAAGTATCGTTAAATGTGGAGCGATTATATTTATTATTCTGTTTATGACGAAAACTGACATTCCGGTTATGTCTTCGGTTTTTTTAAGACTAATAGTTTTAAAATTTTTAATTATATCATTACTGTCAACATACATGAAAGAAAACTGTGCTGTTGTTTTGGTAACATTTCGTTCCAACAACTCAAGAGCTTTTTGGGGACATGAATTTAATTTCTCTGTTGTCTGAGTAGGGGTATTAATAAAATGATTTTCAAAAATGTCAGCAATTTGTGATCTTGACTGTATCAGTTCATTATCTAATAATAAATTGAGATCATGTGGGGACTTTAGTTTTCCAGTTTCACTGTTAATTATTTTCCAGACAGTCTTACTCTTGTTAGAAGAATTCTTAATTTTATGTTTTATGCATCTAGATTTAGCTTCACCACAAACTTTTTTGAAAATTTTTGAATAATTTCTGACATAAATAATAAAATCTTGGTTGAAGTTATAGGACTTTTCTCTATAAATGTTATATAGGTGATCTCTACTTATTCTAATTCCAGTGGTGGCCCATTCAGCAAAAGAGCATTTTGTATTACACAGTATTACCTTAGTTTTAAAGATTTTGTTAAATTCTGTTTTCAGCCCATTGATGAAAGAAAGACAATTCTCTAATGATTCACTGCTTCTCATTGGGGGGCTGATGCTAGACCTAATATTATTTTCAAATAAGCTAAGTTTTTTTTCAGTTATCTGTCTACATACTATTGACTTTTTCTTTTCAATGGTAAATTCTAAATTTATAAATTGACCCTTGTGGTCTGAGGTAATGCAATCAAAAAGGAAGTGACCGGAGTAATCACAATTGCAATAAATATTATCTAAACATGTTGCAGAGGTCGAGGTAATTCGGGTTGGCTCATTAAATACATTTAGAAGATTAAATGATTGAAAAAATGTTAATATTCTCTCCTTTACTAGACCCTCACCCAACAAGTCAACATTGAAATCCCCACAAACTACAACCTCTCTGGAGCTGCGGGAAGCCATCCCCAAAGCATCTTCCATCACTGCTTCAAAGATGTCATAGTTACCTTTGGGTGGGCGATATACACACAAAATTATGTACTTGTTCAATTCAATGCATGAGATTTCTACATGTTGTTCAACAGAGAGTCTACAGATGTCTTTTCTTTCTTTAAATTTAATGTCTACATATAATAGTATCATACTACCCCCACACATTATGGACTCTCTGTTAAAACAACTGCCCACTGTGTAATTCTTTAAACTAAACTTCATTTGTTCGGCTTTTAACCAGTGTTCTGTTAAACAAAGTATTTTGGCATTGTACTTATTAATGAATAATTCTAATTCTAATAATTTGCAGGAAAGGCTCTGTATGTTCTGATGAACAAGAGAAATGTATGCCTTTTCCTTTGTCTTACTACCTAGTTTAAAGCTAAATTTGCAGATACATTAGTACATGTACTAATAACTGCATCCAAGTCAGTTGAAATAGTTATGTTATTCAAATTAATAACATTGTTGTAAATAATATTACTAGCTAGTAACATAGCTAGACGTTTTTTAGAATGTTCAGGTACTTTCAAGGTACTTTTAGTCAAAAATGGTTTCTTAATATAGTTATTTATATTAAAATTAACAATTTTTTGCCTATATCCCAAGGTCAAATTATATAGTAACATATTTAATTTATAAATCCTAGTATTAACCTTATAGCTAAGATGCTTGGAATATAGGAAGTCACTTATAATTATTTTTCTGACATTTAAATTAACCAACTTGTCAAATGATTTCTTCAAGTCACTTGGTTTAACCATGTTACTTGAACCAATTAAAATAACTAAAGTAGTGTTGGAGTCATATTGTGCTTTTAAAACAGAATTTATTATTTGTGAGTAACTTGCTCCGGGCATACAAGTATTTAAGATACATTGGTCTAATTCTTTGTTTAAATGATGGCCAATGTTAACACCAAGAGAATCGGAGAAGACTAAAGTCCTCTGAGTCGACACACCTCTATTGTAAGCAAAAGTGGGCTGAACCATATTATTTCTATTTTCAGGGGATACATCATTTATGACAGTACTTACGCTTTCACACTTATTGCAAAACCCAGAAAGTGTTTCTACTGTTTTGATATTTTCATTACCTAATTCTATGATTTCTTCTAAACCTTCTATGTAGCTTTGCATCTCTAAGTGGCTGTTATGATACTTTAATGTAATATCTTGAAGAGATTTTTCCAATTCTATAATCCTATTACTATCATGGCTAAGTTTAACTTTATTATTGTCTAGAGAAAGTTCATAATCACTACACACGGAAATTGCTCGCTAGATGTCGCAAGCTTTTACTTTGCTCCGAGAATAAATTCGAATTTTTGAGTTATAACACGTAAAGTGAAAATTTAAGTGCACTATTTCATTCATAACCACCTAGATATCTCTAATAATTATTGTCCTCAAAAAGTACTAAAAACTAAGTGAAAAGTGAACCTAAGACGAAACGGTTGGTGAAAGTGTAACGTCATTATAAAGGGCGCGAAGTTAAGTGCTGCTTTCAAATCCTAAGTCACTTAAATGTGCTTACATCTATATAATTGTGAACAAAACTCAGGATTTTCAAGTAAATAATCTTCATTTATATTATTTCATAATTGGAAAAAAATATTGGAGTGGGTCAATCAAAAACGGCATATAACTTTTTCAAATTTCAAATTAAACTGAGTAACGACCGTATGTCGCATATTCTGCAAGAGATAATCAATTTCGCTGGTCATGAGTAATACCAGTTGTCCGAGAGGAAACCGATAGGCCCATTCACGCCGTAGACTAGAGTTCAAACCCCAAGGAGGGCTCTTCTTTTTGTTGAAAAAATTAAACAACTGATTAATGATCACGACTCAATTGTATTTAAAGAACACAGAAATAACAAAAAAAAAAATTTTTTTTTCTTTAAATATATTTAAATAAATATAAATATGACTCCGACAAACAAAACCACAAAATGTTGCAAATGTAAGAAAATTGAACAAAAAATTAAATGCAGAGACTGTAATAAGCTGTACTGCTTGACATGCGGAAATGTTTCTGACAAAAGGTATGGCCTAATGACAAAAGTAAATAAGGAATCATGGAAATGTGATAACTGTATGTCATGTGCTCCAGCTACGAGCAAACAAAAAAATGGAACACCAAAACCACAAATCGCTAGCATGATTACTAGAAGCAGAAGGAATATGATGCGAAAATCACCTACATCACTAAACAACAGCAACAAATCTGAAGATAGTCACAATACATTGAACAGCACTGAAGAGTTATTAAATTCTACATTACTAGATTGCACTTCAAGAAGCCTACCAGATTCAACGTTTCATTCACTTTTTGAAAATGAACTGAAGGCTGAAAATGAGTTACTCAAAGCGCAATTAGACAGTGCTCACTCAGAGATCGCAAATTTAAACAAAGAGAACCAAAAATTAAAAAGTTATATTAATGAAAACGAGAAAAAAATGAATTGTTTAAAACAAATATCTTATGGAAAAAATAATAGTAGTTCATCGACTCCACTGAAATCAAGCCAGAAAATACCTTATAACATATCAATTACTACAGCTTTGAAATCACAAAGAATATCACCAATTCATAATGAGAGAGCAGAAGAAGATCGCCCGCCTTGCCGCCCACCAGCTGCGGATGTGCAGCGATCGACTAGTAGTAATCAACGCTGTATCTCTTCTACTCAGGAATTGCCACAACCAATAACGGCGAAGAATGGAAATCGGAAGATATACGTGATTGGTGACCAAATGGCAAGAGGTTTTTCTAGTGTGCTTATAAACAGCCGCTTAAATAGATGGAATAACATATACAGAATCAGTGGTTATGTAATGCCTGATGCTCAATGTTGTAATTTTATTGAATACTGTAAAAACCTACAGGACGAGCTAGGATGTAATGATAAAGTGGTTCTTAGCATTGGAAATAATGATACAAATCCTTATAGAATACTATCGGATCTTAGTATAATTCTCAATTACGTATCCAAAGCACACGTTTATATTATAAAATCGGGAAACAATTTCCTAAATAACAAGCTTTTAAACACAAAGATACAACTACTGCTAAGATGTTTTAAAAACTGTACTTTTCTGGATTTAGATAATTATGTATTTAAACAAAATCAATATATTTATAATAAGCTTGTAAGCCAAAAACTCAATACTTACATTGATACCTTAGACTATAATAACACATTCTTGAATTTCAAAAATATAAAAAAATATAATATATTAAAAATGGACAAGCAGGGGCAAAGGAAAATAACTGATTATTTTATGACACAAAATCCGACTACCGGTTATCTGGATACCGATAGCATAAAGTCACAAAATCGGTTTTTTCGTAAATAAATGTATTGATCCGACTACAACTACTGTAACAGTTATGCACCAAAACATAGCTGGAATTTTAAATAAAATTGACTTGCTTTCAGCCTATTTATCCGAAATGCGAGAACAAAACTTTGACGTTGATATAATTTGTCTAAGCGAAACATTTTTAAAAAAAGGCTGTGAGTTTAGTTTGTGTCTCCAACAATATAAACTAGTTGCAAGTTTCTCCAGAACAAACCAGCGCCGTGGCGGTTCATGTATTTTAATCAAAAATTATTTGGAGTACGAACCGATACAGATATCAAATCAAGTACCGCCTATTGAATTACACTTTGAATATTGTTTGGTGAAAATTGTGTCATTGAATCTAATAGTTATATGTATATACCGAACTCCGTCTTCAGATGTACATTTATTTCTTACACAACTAGATTATTTATTAAGTAAAATAAAAATAAAAAAATGTAATATTATTGTATGTGGCGACTGGAACATAGATATTTTAAAAAGCAACAGACAAAGTAATGAACTCTTTTCAGTGCTTTGCAACCACAATCTCAAGAACCATATTAAAGTCCCAACAAGAAAATCATCCTGCATAGATATGATAACAAGCAGTATATTTTCTGCTGAATCAAAGATAAAATATCTAGCACTTTCAGATCACGAGACTGCGCAGTTCATTCAGTTTGAGACACCGAAATCAACTTTAAATATCACCCCCGTTCACAAGTTCGTGAAAAAAAGGGACTATTCTAAAGAGAATATTAAAAAATTCGGTAAATGTATTAATGCTCTCTCTTTTATTGACGTTTTATCAGAAATTGATACAAATAAATCTTTCAATATTTTTCACGAATACATGACACTTTTTCATAACTTATGCTTTCCTATCATTAAGGTGAAAATCACAACAAAGCGAAACAATATGCGATGGTTAACTAAAGGCCTAAAACGATGTTGTATAAATAAACGTAAACTTTTTCTTCAATACAGGTCTGATGGGAAAAGCAGAGGTAATCGAAATTATTATGTTAAGTATACTAAAATATTAAAAAAATGTTTATTAGTATCTCAATCAAAAAATCACACAAATTATATACAAAGGTCAAAAAATAAATGTAAAGCATCATGGCAAGTTATTAATTCACATTTAAATAAATTTAAAACTCAACAAGAAATACAATCACTAGATATATCAGGAGAAAAAATTTTTGACCCACAAACAATGGTAAACATATTTAACAATTTTTTTGCTAGCATAAATACAAAAAACACTAATAATCAAACAGAAGTGAACCGAAACTTTATTAAAAATACTAACACTATGTTTTTGACACCATGTGTACCTTCAGAAATAAATAAAATAATTTTACGTTTAAAAAATACAGGTGCTACTGGATACGATCATATAAATACAGAAATATTAAAACTGTGCTCAGAACAGCTGTCCATTCCACTATGTCACATAATTAATCGGTCTTTTGAAGAAGGTCAGTTCCCTATTAAATTAAAGCTATGTATAGTAAAGCCAATCTTTAAAAAAGGAAGTAGGTGCAACGTATCTGATTATCGGCCTATTACCTTAATACCCACACTTTCAAAGGTGTTTGAGAAAGCCATGCATAACCGTATAGATAGTTTTCTTACCACCTACAAAATTTTAAAAGATCAGCAATTCGGCTTTCGAAAGCACAAAGATACTACATTAGCAGCTTTCACATTGATGCATAATGTGATTCAGGCCCTCGACAGAGGCTCTACTTCTATTGTTCTACAACTGGATATGACCAAGGCCTTCGACCTCGTTTGCCATAAAATTCTTTTTGAGATACTTGATAGCTTAGGTTTTCGTGGTAACTCTCTGAATTGGTTGATCTCTTACCTCAAAGATCGGGAACAAATGGTATCATTAGTTCATAAGGGCAAGAGTTACCACTCTTCAATTACAAAACAAAACCCATATGGTGTACCCCAGGGAAGCATATTGGGACCGCTTTTGTTCTTAATTTATATTAATGATGTTGTAGATGACATAAATTGTAAAAGCATATTATATGCCGATGATACCACACTTGTTTTAAACTCAAATGATCCAATCGAACTAGAAGATGAAGCAAACAATAATTTAAAACTTGTAAATAATTCTTTAACGTGTAAAAATTTGAAGCTCAACATGAATAAAACGATTTACATACAATTCCAAACTCGAAATAAAGATCCAATGGATATCAATATAGAATATGACAACATAAAAATAAATGAGGTTAATGAAACGGTTTTCCTAGGTTTCACTTTAGATAAATTTTGCAGTTGGAAACCGCACATTGAAAAGTTGTTAAGCAAAATAGATAGCTTCATATATGTCCTTAAACGACTAAAGCAAGGAACATCAGAAAAAAGTGCTCTGCTTGCATACCATGGCTACGTATCAAGTATTATCCGGTACGGAATAATACTATGGGGCAATTCAGTAGATGTAAACAGAGTACTAATAGTACAAAAAAAATGCATGAGAGCTATAGCTGGAGCAAACTATGATGATTCGTGTAAACCTTTGTTTAAATCTTTTGACATTTTACCCGTACCGTGTTTATACATATTTGAAATGTGCCTGTTTGTAAAAAAACATCCAAATTTGTTTGTTAAACACTCAGATGCAGTCGTTACCTATAGTAAAAGGCACGAAGGTAAATTATATATCCCAAAAAGGCGACTAGAATTATTTTCCCGCAATTGTTATTCTATGGCAATCACAATATTTAATAAGTTACCTGCAAGTTTTAAAGAATTACCAATGACTAAATTTAAATTATCTTTACACAATTTCTTAGTTAATAAAATGTACTACAGTGTCAGTGATTATTTATGTGATAAATTTTGACGCTATAATGTGTTGTTGACATAAAATGTATTTATGATTTAAAGGTATTGACTGAATTATATAATAAACTTTGACATTGTTAATTAATGAATAAAAATAAATCTATGCTTAATAATTAAAATTTGACAAATATAATAAAACTAAGACTGTAAATAATATTATGGAAATTGTCTATGGTGCTGTAATGTTAATTTTGTTCTTAATTTCAAATTATCTTTCTATAGGAAGATAATTTTGATGTAAATATTTGCACGCTAATATTGTTAGTAGAATAAGCAAGGACATTTTTGTAACTGTTGATATCTCTGTATACTCTTATTCTGGCAAATAAATGATTATTCTATTCTATTCTATTCATAGTTTTTCTAGCCTATTTAACTTAAATTTCATCTCATGATGTTGACTACACCTTAGTTTATTAAGTTTTTTTACATGATTTCTTACAATTCTTTTAAGTTTAAGGTATTTCTTTAACTTTTTTGAACCTTTTATGTTAACAATAGGTAGGGGTTTTTTTTCTTTTACCGGAGTAGTTAAGTCTATAGTTGGCATATGAATAACGCTATCGTACATTTGCTGTAGCATAATTGAGTTCTCCTCAGATTTGTTACTCCTTAGTGTATGAAGTTCCAATTCAGCTCCTGCCAGTTGTGCTTTTAACAATTTTATCTCTTGAAGTGCTGCTTCATGAAAATCATAACTATCTTGGTGCAAACTAACATCTCTTTGCAGGGCCATCCTTTGGGCTATGCTATCTTGTAGCTCTGCGTCCATATCAACAAGTTGTTTCCTTAAACAAGAATTGGTTTTAATAATATTGTTAATTTCTTGCTCACTATCCTCGCGTTCCTCTAACAATTTAATGATATTTTCTTTTGATTTTTTTAATTCTAAAAGGGCTGAATTTAACTTCTTTTCTAAATTACTAATAGTTTCACTGCGAGTAGGCATTTTAACTATTTCTGAGCTAATGGTACTTGATATTGTGTAACTAGGTTTTATTTACTAGATAACTTATTGACAAATTTAAGGTTATATTTTATGATAAGAGTATATCTAGGAAAATATAAGTAGATAAGAAGAAATATAACTTATTAATGCAGTACTTAGTTATACTGAGGTATTGTTTTAATGTAATATGAGTAATATGAGTAAAATAAAGAAAAAATACTGGCCTGAAAAAACCGTTGAAATAAGCGATAAACAAAGTACTTTAATATAATCCCGAAATATTTGTAAAACTTCAATTCTCCTTTTAGTATATCTTATCCTTATGAAACGGAGATCTTTTCAGTGTAAATTCTTTCAAAAACTATCTTAAATACAATTAAAATCCTAAAATTTAAATTTTCGACACAAACACTTGTCGATGCCACAGAGTATTGGTTTGGCATCGGCGAGCCGCTACCAGAGGGCATCTGACCAGAACTGAGCAATCCCGGTTTCCCTCCGTGATTCGGCCAACCTTTAGTTCCGTTCCAGAACAGCCACTAGTTCCAACAATTTCAGCATCGGTGACCGAGTCATCTAAGCCGCAAAAAGCTATCTATTTTGGCTGCTGCAGCCTCCGCACGGGCCTCACCAATACCAATGTATTGGCCAGTTGTTAGTGGTTGTCTGCGCCCTCTCTTGGCAGATCCATTGTAATTCCGCTTACGCCGGGAATCTGCTCCATTCTCTTGGCTTGCGCCATTCCTGTTCGATGTGGAGGCATATGAGCTATCGCTCAAGATCTCCAAAGCCGTGTCGCTAACATCAAAATCCATTAAGCATGAAGTAAGGGAAGTAAGGTCGTTGTTTAGGAAGTTTCCCCCCCCCCCAGAATACGCGGGTGTGCCTTCCACTAGGTTAGGTTAGGTTAGGTTCCCCCCCCCCACACGGTGCAGCCTTGTCGTGGCGTGGGGGCTCAGTAGCCCCGGACTAGCCACCCGGGGTGAAGCTAATGCACCGAGGTGGCGTCGCTCCCAGTATCCCTCTCATTAGGAGAGGGGACAGGGGAAGCTACGCAGATCGTAACCCTAGCGACAGTTGTAGCCGCTGTTGCTGGGACCGAGGACCTTGCCGTCACTGGCGGGTCACGAGGAGTCAACCTCGTTAAAAATCATGGGGTGGGTGTGCTCCCGTTTTCCTTTCGAGGTGTAGAGAGGGAACGGGAGCAAGAGGGGAACTCGTAACCCTGGCAGTATTGCACTACCAGGGCCGAGAGGCTTGACCGCGAGGAGTAAAACTCTATAAAAAATCGGAAGAGGAGTAAACCTTCCGCAAAAATCCGAGGACAATACCTCGTCAAAAAATTCGTGAGGTGGTGGGCTGCGACCGGCGGGTTGCAGTCTGCTACTCCGCAAGGAGAACCTCGAGGGGGCGGGCGTTTGGAACTTGTGGCCCAAGCGTCTGCGGTGCTGAGGAAGCACAAGGGGGAGTGGGGGACTTCAAGTCCCCCGAGATGGACGCCGAGAGGCGTGGTGCGCGGGATTGGAGGTAGACTGCCACGGGCGTTTCCACCAATCCCGCATCAAAGCACCGAAGATGGCCACCGTGGGGTTTTAGTCGGTAAGAGTCCGACATACCTTCGTCACCCCGCCGGGTGACGTTAGGTTCCCCCACACGGTGCAGCCTTGTCGTGGCGTGGGGGCTCAGTAGCCTCGGGCAATCCAGTCCGGGGCGAAGCTAATGGCATCGCGGTGGGTCCGTTTCTCTCCTCTGCTTTCAGAGGCAGCAGTAAGCGGACGTGAAGCCGTTGCACTTCATGTGCTTGGCTTTTCGATGAGTCTTGCCCGCATCGGGTAACTTTGTTGAGTTTAGCCCCAGCGTTTGATCCACATTGGGCGGCTGGGGCGGTTGTTAGAACCTGGCGTCTGTCTTGTATCAAGCGGCCAGGTTTCTGTTTCGTGGTAGTTTCGGTCCCAGCTTCGGACCCCATAGTGGGCGGCTGGTGATGGAAGGGCGGCAGTATCTTCATGATACTGTCGGCCAACCCGTAAACCTACTTTTGTGGGAACGGGGGCTCAGTCCATTCAGGTCTGAGCCGCGAGGAAGAAAACCTCTATAAAAAATTACCCTAATCTTAAGGTCAGCGTGCCGAGAAGATGAATGGCTGGAGGGTCTCCAGTCCCTAGCGCGGGGGGGAAAAGAGAAAAGCTCGATGGTAGGCCGAGGGTAAAATTGCCTACCAAAATATCATGATGAGTGAAAAAAGAAAACCAATACCCCAGGAGGGTACCACCGGCTTCACCGGTGGAGAATCCCTCCCTGCATCGAAAGATGCGGGCTGCTCCCGTATTCTGGGGGGAGCAACACCCATCCTCTCAGCTTAGACTTAGATGCCCGAACTCGTTACGCAGTTTCGATGCCCTGCCATGTACCACAAAGTTCAACAACAGAGACTTGGGCAACTGTAGCTGGTCGTAAAAATAAGAAGGACGCGGCAAAGGCTAAGCAACAAAAGCCGTCAGCAAATAACAAGGCAGGCCCAAAAAATACAAAGAAAGGAACTAGGAAAAAACCGCAAAAGCCCCCAAAGAACGCAGTTATCACTATAACTGTGCCAGAGGGCTCAAGCGCCTCTTATGGAGAAGTAATGTCTGCAGCCAAAACTCGTATCAATTTGTCAGAGTTTGGCATACCGGCAATCCGACAGAAACGGACTATTACAGGAGGGCTCATTCTCGAAATTCCGGGCCCCGAGAGTACGACAAAGGCTGATAATCTTGCCTCACACATGGTCAAAGCCCTCGCAGATATGGACGTGCGCATTTCACGGCCCGTTAAATGTGGAGAGCTACGGATAAAAGACCTTGTTGAGTCCATCACTCCACCAGATGTATCGGCGGCAATTGTTAAATTTAGTGGCTGTTCACCAAATGACATCAAGGTCGGTGAAATCAATAGTGGCCGAAATAGACTTGGTTCTATCTGGGTGAAGTGTCCACTAAAAGTAGTGAATAATCTTATAGCTGCCAAGTGGCTGCAAATCGGTTGGGCAGAAGCGCGCGTCGAAGAATTGACCACAAGGCCTTTGCAGTGTTATAAGTGCTTAGAATTAGGCCATGTCAGAACTCAATGCAAGAGCATCACTGATCGCGGGGATCGGTGTTTCAAATGCGGCGACTCTGGGCATAAGGTTCGTGCATGCACAGCACTGAACCCGAATTGTCCACTCTGCGCGGATCTTGGTAGATCTGCAGACCATCGCTTGGGCAGTAAAAAATGCTTGCCGAAAGGAAGCAGTAACGCTAAGAGTATTCATCAGAAGAGCACAACAACTGCTACAACTTCAGCTGGTTCTCTAGGGAGTACAACTACACCAATGGAACAATGACCTCTTTTCATATTCTACAAAGCAATGTAAACCATTGTCGTGCGGCACAAGGCCTACTGCTTCAAAATGTTATTGAAAAGTCTTCTGCTATAGCAGTAGTTTCAGAACCTTATGTCGTACCGAATCATCCCCGCTGGTTCGGTGACGCCACAAATTTGGTTGCTGTACATTGGAGTACACTAAACAACAATTTGCCAATGACACTACTCCAAAAAGTACAGGGATAGGTAGCTGTAGCATGGGGTCAATTTGCAATAGTTGGCTGCTATGTATCACCCAATTGTAGCCTTGCCGAGTACGAAAGGTACTTGGACGGGTTATCAATGGGTGTTCGAAGCATTACATCAAACCTCATTTTAGTGCTTGGTGATTTCAATGCTCGTTCTCATGTATGGGGAGACACCGTGAGTCAGCCGAAAAGTGACACCCTTCTAGAATGGGCCTCGGAATTTAACCTCGCACATAGGTAGTGTCTACGCCGATCATTTCAACGGTAGCGCAAGCAACTGACTTGTCATTGGCCTCCCCCCGCGCCTGCGCCTACTCAAGACGAACCACGGCTGAGAGCGCTTCCCGCCGCTCTGCCACTCTTATTCTCCACCTCCACCGCGTCGGAATAAATTATTATTTTGCATTAAATTGGAAATTAAATTGTTTAAATCAATTTAAGTCTTTTATGTTTTATTAACATAAAAAGTGGCGACCGTGACAGGACCTGCAATCTATAATACGGACATTTAACGATATTTTGCGAGTTCTCTAACCGCCGCCGTGTGGAGACAACATCGGATCGCGCGCCTACCGTGCAATTAGCAACGACGCCGCTCATCGCCAGCCGGCCGCCTACGCCTGCCAGCCCATTGCGCCGCATTCCCGAACCACACCGGAGATACCGAGTCAGCCAGCAGCGCCACCCGGAGCATACTCCACCCAGCCAGCCTGCCTGTCTAAATTTGCCGAGGGCCTCTACTTCCACGGGAAGAAGACTTCGCGACCACTTAGCAGCCAGCAGCGCCCGGATATCGCTTCCTACCAGCCTGCCTGTCAATATATTATAACTGTGAGCTCGTTCCTTTCTTTATTCCTACTTTTCTTTCCCTTCGAATTTAGCGAATTGTGATTTGGTTCCTCATATGTTTATGATACTTACAAAACTAGCTTACTTTAACCGTTACTAGCATACAGTTTTAGTAATTAAACAGTTTAAAATAATTTTCAAAATCACGGTTATTTTGATATACCGGCATTTTAAATTGTTTTTCTCAAAGTCGTGACATTGAATTCTTCGAGTCGTTGACCTTTGTTTGATCATTATAAGTCTATTGCAAATATAATTAATCTCTCAACATAGACAAACTATCGATAATCGCTGATGTTTTCACTTTGTATAGATACAGTTAACATAAAGCGATTTAAAAATACAAATCATTATTACTGCATTTGATCCGTTAAATATTTAAGTAAAACACACTTTGCTTTTCTGTCATTATCAGCATATTAGCGTATATATTATCTCAATTCCAGTGCATGCACTCGTCGAGCGCGCGCTTGAGTGACGTAACCTAGCCCCCCGCCGCTAGCCGACAGTGCCCCTGCCAGCCGCCTCGCGCCGTGTAGACGCAGTGCGAACCGGTTTCTTATCTGCGCCCGCTCAGCTGGTCTTTGAAGCAAGGAGCGTATCGTAACATATTATATTCTTTATTATTTGCTTTCGTTAAGTCAGATATTTCATTGCAATGGCTTCCGAATCCGGAAAGGATGATTCGCTTAAGACTTTAATTGTTAAGCGCAGTAGCATTAAAGGACGATTAACTAAATTTAAAAATTATATTGAATCTTTTTATTCTTCAGATTCTATTTGTGAATTGGAAATAAAACAACTTGCAATGAAATTATCTCGCTTAGAAGCTTTACTTGTTGAGTTCGACGGGCTGCAGAGCCAAATAGAGTTACTAAATGATAATAATCAGGAAAGTGAGTTAACTATGCGCGATTTAATGGAACAAGAGTTCGATTATCTTGTTGCCTTAGCACAAAAGCTCATAGGTGATAATGATTTTTCAAAGCCTCATCTTGATTGTCACTCTAATTCTTCCACTTGCTCTAATCATTGCAATAGTGAACACGATGGTCTGTCATTCAAACTGCCTGTCATAAAAATACCAAACTTTGATGGGTCATATTTTAAATGGCTAGAGTTCAAGGAAACCTTTGTATCTTTGGTGCACGGAAACAGTAAAATACAGGGGATTCATAAATTTTATTATTTAAATTCATATTTAGAGGGAGAAGCTGCTCGAGTCGTTGGGAACCTTGAGGTTTCAAATGAAAATTACCCAAAGGCTTGGGACCTCCTATGCCAGCGATTTGAAAACAAAAGGCAACTTATTAGTAATCATTTAAATTCTATGTTAAATTTTGAATGTTTCCGTGAAACCAACAAGTCCTTGAGATACATAGTAGACCATGTGAACAAAAACTTACGAGCTCTTAGTTCTTTAGGGCTGCCTACAGACCAGTGGGACGTTTTAATTATTCATTTGGTTACTGCCAAACTAGATAATAGCACTTGTTTAAAATGGGAGGAGCACAGAAGCACTATATCGGACATTCCTTCTCTCGACGATTTTTTTACTTTTCTTAGAACTCGGGCAGATATACTTGAATCTATTCAACGTAGCAAGCACGACACAAGAGATAAGACAAGACCGCCTACGCTTCCCCCACCAAGGGCCCAAACCAAATCATTTATTGTGACTAATAATAATAAACCTATTAAGCAAGATAAACGAGCTTTAAAAATATACGATTGCGTTTTTTGCTCGTCCAAGCATCGTATATATGATTGCGCCTCATTCAAATCTAAGTCACCGGCAGAAAGAATAGCTTTTGTTTCGACTAATCACCTTTGTGAAAACTGTCTTAGGCCTGGCCACGATGTTAATCATTGTTCCCTCCCTGGTTCATGCTACACTTGTAAACGCCGCCATCATTCCTTATTGCACAATCCGGGTGTAAACAATGAGAATGTGAAGTCTAATGACAATATATCCAATTCTATTGCCATGTCGGCTATTTCTGAATCCCAAGAAGTTTTGTTGTGTACAGCGCAGGTAAAGATATCAAATCCCAACACTAATGAGACCATTTTAGTGCGGGCTCTACTCGATAGTGGGAGCCAGTCCTCCTTCATTAGCGAGGCTGCTAAACAGCAATTACACTTGTCACCTCAAGCTTCTAATTTAAGTATAGTAGGCATCGGTAATACTCCACTTAACCTCAATACAGAGAGATGTTCTATTTACTTACAATCTAAAAATGAGTCATTCAAAGCTATGTTAGCCTGTCTTGTTTTACCTAAGATTTCACATGATTTACCTAAGGTAGCGTTTGATTACAGAGCTCTAAATTTACCTAGTGTTGAACTGGCTGACCCCCGCTTTTATCAGCCTTCCGCCATCGATATGTTGATAGGAGCTGACCTGTTCTGGGACCTTATAGGCTCAGAACAACGTATCTTAGGCAAAGGTAAGCCCTACCCTATACTTCGTAGCTCCAAGCTAGGATGGCTCGTTGCGGGTCCCTTGCCAACCCTACAAACATCATTTCAAAAAACGTCGAAGCCACTCATATGTAATTTTTTATTAAAGGAAGATGATGATATGTATAGTAAGTTTAATGATAGTAATATTCCTACCAATTTCTCACATAATCAGGACAGTCGCCCTATTCTAGAGAAAAAAATGTCAAAATTCTGGGAATTGGAAAGCTTTCCTCAAACTACACCCTATACTAAAGAAGAGAAGCTCTGTGAAAAACATTTTCTTTCTACAACTACACGCCTCGAGAATGGTCGCTTTTGTGTAGCCCTGCCGCTACGTGACAACCGCGACCGTCTAGGCGATTCATATAATTTAGCAAATAAAAGATTTATTAATTTAGAAGCCCGTTTTAAAAAACAACCTATTCTAAGGCAGGGCTATTCTAGTTTCATACATGAATACCACAGACTCGGTCATCTGTCTATCGCACCAATACAAAACCCTTTAAATTCATATTTCCTTCCTCACCACCCAGTGATAAGAGAGAAAAGCGAATCTACTAAATTACGCGTCGTGCTTGATGCCTCTGCTCGCACCACTCCGGGTATATCAGTCAATGATATACAAATGGTGGGACCAACTATACAAAACTCCTTATTCAATATTCTTATCCGATTCCACTTATATAAATATATTATTTCAGGGAATATTGAGAAAATGTATAGGCAGGTGAATGTTAACGAATCTGATAGCGATTTACAGCTTATACTGTGGCGCGACAACGAGACTGACAGTATACAAACTCTTCGACTGAATACCGTTACATATGGCTTTTCCAGTGCAAGTTTTTTGACCACAAGGTGCATTTGGCAGCTAGGTGAGGAGCGTCCCGATGATAAAATTAAATGTATTATACAAAATACTATATACTGCGACAATGGTAGAAACTTTGTTGCCGCTGCTAAAGATATAGGCAACTTTTTAAATTTAAATAGTGACTCTATTCAAGGTTTTGCAGCCAGTCAGGGCATTAAATTTAAATTCTCACCAGTTTACGCTCCTTCATTCAATGGTTTAGCTGAAGCTTGTGTTAAATCGGCTAAATTTCACTTTAATAGGATAATAGGAAACATTCATTTAACATTTGAGGAATTGTCTTCACTGTTCGCTCAAATCGAAGCTATCCTTAACAGCCGTCCTCTTTGTCCCCTTAGTCCCTCTCCAAACGATTTCCAACCGCTTACCCCCGGCCACTTCTTGATAGGCAGGCCCTTAACGTCATTACCCTCTGAAACCTATAT
Source organism: Bedellia somnulentella (assembly GCA_963576735.1). NCBI lineage: Eukaryota > Metazoa > Arthropoda > Insecta > Lepidoptera > Bedelliidae > Bedellia > Bedellia somnulentella. The sequence continues at coordinate 81,936 of OY755182.1, read as the reverse complement.
TGAAAACAATATAAATCGTCTCGACCGTTTTCAGCGGCTAGAACACCTGAGGCAGCACTTCTGGAAGAGATGGTCGAGTGAGTACGTGTCGGAGCTGCAACAACGCACCAAGTGGCGAATCAAATGTAGAGAGCTCAAAATAGATGACCTAGTCCTAATCAAGGAGGATAATATTCCACCTTTATGCTGGCGTCTTGGGCGAATAAACAAGTTGTTTCCCGGAACCGATGGCGTATCACGCGTAGCAGATGTGGTCACTAATAAAGGGATTGTACGAAGAGCGCTGAACCGCCTATGTTTACTGCCCACATCAGAAATATAAACTAAGTGGAAGACTTTGAAACCACCAGCAGGAGCTTTCAAGGGCCGGGAGCATGTCTACGCCGATCATTTCAACGGTAGCGCAAGCAACTGACTTGTCATTGGCCTCCCCCCGCGCCTGCGCCTACTCAAGACGAACCACGGCTGAGAGCGCTCCACCGCGTCGGAATAAATTATTATTTTGCATTAAATTGGAAATTAAATTGTTTAAATCAATTTAAGTCTTTTATGTTTTATTAACAGGTAGGTTTTTAATATTTATGCGGCCAAAATTATTTTAATTGATATTACTATTCTAAATGATACAATTGATAATAATATCAACTTTGTGTTGAAATTAAATAAATATAAATATGAAAAAAAAAAATATTCAAAAAAAACGTCATAAACCCAACATCGCAGACGTAAAAGATATTTCTTTTAAACGGAAATGTTACATAGTAATGTATTGTCGCATCCTGTTGACGTATACTGCAATTCGTTACTCCAGATCATCGTAGTCCGAAAATACTTAATAATTATCTCTAAACATCAGAAAGTGCTTGTTTCAGACCTTTTGAGCCTCCTATCTTATTAATCTGTAAGGAGAAGCGAATATTATGTTATATTCTCAGTAGAAATTGGCAGGTAACTAATTTCATTCAGGATGAACAAAAAAACCTACCAAAAAAAAACACCTTTTTTGGGAAATTTTTCAACTGCTCTTTTCTACCCTATCGGCAGCTGTTTTTTACCTGAATCATAAGACAAGAGCATAAAGTTTAATAGTAAATAATAATGTCACGGCGATAGGAAGCGATAATATAACTTAATTACTTTTGAATAAAAAAAATCTGGAATATTTTTCGAGGAAATCGCAATATGTTTAAAAGCATTAAAATAAAGTTTTTAACCATACTTGGTTGACATTTTTTTTATTATATAATGGTGTTTACTTGATGCATTAGAATCAATAGCGTTTACTTGGTCAACTATTTACAAATCAAAAATATTGATGAACAAAGATGAGTCACTTTAATAGTGTAGAGAGCGAGCGCGTGCATAGTGGGCGACTATCAAGTTCCCACTCGCTGTGCATACACCCCGCACGGGTTTCGAAGGCGAGAGGACCAGTTTATTATCGCCTGGTCTCTTGTTAAGGTAGAGAGATATTATATTTTGTATTTAAAACTACTTTAAAAATTCAATTTTGGCCGCATAAAATCTAAAGACCTACCTTTGTGCCTCGGTCTCTTAAATCAAGGATCTATACCGACATGCATCCGATGGCAAGGCGAGTCTATTGTGGATTTGAGCTGGGCAAGTCCGTCAGCTTCACGAATTATATCAGGGTGGAAAGTTGCGGATGGTGAAGTTACGCTCTCTGATCACCAATATGTCGAGATGGTTGTACAAGTTCAGTCACACACGGGCGGAGTACGGCCACAAAATAACCTGCCACAACGATGGTCCCTCAAGAAGCTTAATCGGGATCTCCTGATAGCCGCTGCCAACGTTGCAGACTGGGCTGAAGCTCTAAAGTAAAGTAAAAAATACTTTTATTAAAAGAAATACAGCATTGTCGATTTACAGGGGTTCCCAAACTAGGCACAGCCTGTCTCTTGGGAAACCAATTAAATAAATTATTGTGATATAATCTGCGCTTTAGATATAACAAGTAATAAAAAAAAAAAAAAACAAAACAAAACAACAGGAGTAAAAACAATAATAATTAAGAGTTATCCATGGTAAGAAGTGACGTAAGACATAATTAAATGAATAATAATAATAATGTAAATACTGTAAAATAAAATAAAATAAAATAATATAAAAGGATGAAATTTATAATTAGAATTAAAAATAATGTAAAAAAATAATAATACCTTGTTGATGTGTTAGTGATAATGAGGGTGTTAGTAATGGTGTGTAAGATGTGACTGTTATAATTGTAAATATTCATAAATACGGTATGAAAATACATATGACCTACATAAATTTTTATGGCATATAAATTTGTAATACTATTGTGTTTATTAGTAGTTGTTATATAGTAAATTATCATGTTATGTTGTTATTATTGACTCTGTACTCTCGTAATCCATGGAACTTAACCATTTCGTCAACTTAGATTTAAGTATAGCTAAAGAGTCTTCTTTTTGAATACTACAATTTTTTACTGCTTTATTGTATATGTGAGCGTATGCAAAACTCCCGATGCGTTTGGCCAAGTTGGTACTTACGATAGGCATAACAAATTGATGAACCCTATTCGATTTAAGCAAATTAAATTCAGTTGGTTTACCTAAGTTTTTGTGCATGGTAAGGCATATTTTTTGAAAATAGAGCTGTCTTACCGTGAGAATTTCGGATTCCTTGTACAGTTCATCCGTAGGGTGGGTCATGGGTTTGCGGTACATTGTCTTCAGCAATGCTCTTTGCGCCCTCTCCAGTTGAATGAGTACAGATTTAGCTGCGCCTCCCCAGACCTCTATGCAATAGTTAAGCAAGGATTGGCACAGTGCATAATAGACTTGCTTCATAATTTGTATATCTGCAGAACCTCGGAGGAGTTTCATGACCCCTGTAAGGCTCCTGATTCGTTTGGAGAGTTTACATATGTGAGCCTCGAAAGTAAGACGTTCGTCCATAATGAGACCCAAGTATCTAATTTCTTTAGTCCGGTTGATTTTTATGCAGTCGCAAGGTATGCTTCCACTTCCACCATTTCTGCAACTATGCATGGTCAGGGAGTGCAAAGAGTCTGGCCTGGATATGGCTGTTTTGTAAAATCACATAAATTGTGTCTTCTGGGTGTTAAGGGTAAGTAGATTTTGTTGTAGCCATTCCTTCATCTTAGAGAGTCCCTTCTCAGCAGCAGTTTTTGCTTCAGTCCAAGTTGGGCCATGAAACATAATAGCGGTATCATCTGCGTAACATATTGTTTGTGCACTCTCAAGATTAACGTTTTGGATAGAGTTTAAGTAGGTTAGGAATAGAGTAGGACCCAGTATACTCCCTTGTGGGACTCCGAAGTCAATATGGCAAATATCGCTTTGAAATGACTCTATTCTGGTAACTTGACTCCTTAATTCTAAGTAGCTTTTAAACCAGCTGAGAGCTGTACCCCGTATACCTAGTCCTTCTAGTTTTCTTAACAGTATTAAAGTTGAGACAGTGTCGAAGGCTTTTGATAAGTCCAAGAAAACAACTATACATTTCTGTCCCCCATCCAAGACTTTCACAATTTTGTTGGTGAGGTGTTTTGTTGCATCTACTGTTGACTTATTACGTCTAAATCCAAATTGTACCGAAGAAAGAAGTCTGTTTGATTCTAGGTAGTCAACTAGCCTTTCATTTACAATTTTCTCTAAGAGCTTGGACAGAATACACAGTAAAGATATAGGGCGATAGTTAGCAGGGTCTTCTTTGGGACCGTTTTTGTGTATGGGTGAAACGGCGGCAATTTTCCACGAATTAGGAAAGCAACCGGAAGTCAGGCTAAGGTTGAAAATATGTGTAAGAGGCTCCACTATATGATTTTTCAGATTTTTTATTAGACTACCGCTTATGCCGTCGATCCCAGGAGCACTGTCTTCCTTGATAAGAGATATTAGATTAGCCACCTCGTTCTGGTCGGTTGGTGACATGAAAAAAGAGGAACACGGGCCATTGTTTGTAGAGACCGAATAAGCTAATTCATGCTCTGATGAGTTTGAATTTTCAAGGATTCTTTTTGCTAGTGTAGAACCAACAGAGGAGAAATATTGGTTACACTTGTTAAGTGGATTTTCCGTGCATTGAGTTTTGTCATATAATTCTTTGGCTGGGTTGGATCGGTTGAGTTTAAGGTGACAGATCTTTTTTATGGTTTGCCATGTTTTTTTGGAGTTGCCTTTGTTGTTGTCTAGTAATTCTTTTTCGTAGTTGCATTTTGTTTTACGAAGCAGGTCTATAAAAAAGTTTCTGTATCTTTTATAGGAAACCTTTAGAATCATGTCTTCTGGGTGCTTCTTTATGAAACGAACCCAGAAAATACAGCTATCTGGTTCCGAGACAATATGACCGATATCTGCGACAGCTCAATGCCTCGGAGTAACCTGCGGAGCGCAAAAAAGAATATTGGTGGACGGACGAAATTACTCATCTTCGCAATGTGTGCTGGTCTAGCAGACGGCAGTATACAAGAGCCCGCAGAAGGCGACGAGCTACTCCGGAAGAAAAGGCGATAGCTTATGCTTCGTACAGAGAGGCAACAGTGGCGTTTCAAATTGCCATAGCGTACGCTAAATCCAGCGCCTGGAAGGAACTTCTGGAAGGACTGGACAGACCCTTGGGGACGCACGTATAAGATGGTGATGGGGAAACTGCGTCCATGGGTACCCCCACTTACGGAGACCTTACAACCAGATTTCACGGTACAAATAGTGGATACCTTGTTTCCGCATGCCGATGAGAACCTTTCCCCCGTCATTGAACATCTGGACCAGCCTCTATGGACGGACGAATTGGACATAACGACGGAGGAATTCAATTGGTCCTTAAAACGCTTGGCAGCAAAAAACACTGCTCCAGGTCCTGATGGAATTTCAGGCCGTGCCAGGGTTTTGGCTCTTAGCGTCTTTGGAGACCGTTTGAAACGACTATTTACAAGCTGCTTACGCCTCGGAGTGTTTCCTTTGATCTGGAAAAGGGCAAAACTTGTTTTGTTGCACAAAGAAGGAAGGGTCACATCATCTCCTTCAGCTTACCGACCCATATGTCTACTTGATGAGGCTGGTAAGCTTTTCGAGCGAATAATCGGCGATCGTCTTACAGAGCATTTATCTGTAACTGGCCCCAATCTATCGGATTCCAAATTTGGGTTCCGGAAGGGAAGGTCTACAGTGGATGCAATACTCCGCGTTCGCTTCCTTTCGGAGCAAACTGTTTCCGACGGAAATGTAATGTTGGCTGTGAGCCTTGACATTATAAATGCATTTAATACGCTTCCCTGGGCAACAATACGAGAGGCGCTTATATATCATAACGTGCCCTTGTACCTGCAAAATATTGTCAACGCATACCTAAGTAGCAGATTCATTTGCGAATACTTGTTATTGGCTTAGTCGGTAACTGAATTTGTAAACATTTGTTGTATTATTTAGCTGTAAGTATTCCGAACTAATAAATAAATAAATAAATAAATAAAGATCTATCACCTATGTTGGTCGTAGCGGTGAGTCCTTTATCAAGGCTGTAGAATGTGGTGTTCCTCAAGGCTCAGTGCTTGGCCCTCTATTGTGGAACCTTGCATATGACACTGTCTTACGAAATAACCTGCCATTAGGCTCAAAGTTAGTTTGTTATGCCGATGACACACTTGTGTTAGTCGAAGCGGAAAATTTTGAGAGAGCTGCCCGACTCACAGAACTGAGTGTGGCTCGAGTGGTCTCCAAAATTGAAAGCATTGGATTAAAAGTGGCCCCTCACAAAACAGAAGCTATCTGGTTTCATGACCTTCCCAGTAATCAGGATCCTCCTGATTACTCAATCAGAGTTGGAGATGCTTCTGTTCAGGTAGGGCAATGTATGAAATACCTTGGAGTCCTTATAGATAGTCGTTGGAAGTTTACTGAACACTTTGAGAAACTGCTTCCACGGATTCAAAAGGTGTCTGGTGCTATGCACAGACTATTACCGAATCTTGGAGGCCCAAGGGAGGAAGTCCGGAAACTTTATGCAGGCGTTATCCGATCCATAGCCCTCTACGCGGCACCAGTGTGGTCAGACAAACTTAGTCGTATAAACAAAATTAAGCTAAATGGGGCTCAGCGTCAAATAGCTTTTCGGGTTGCTCGAGGATACCGAACCTTATCTTTTGACGCTGCAAATCTCCTGGCACGAATGCCCCCCTTTGATATACTTGCGAATGTTGATGCAAATGTGTACAAGGAACTGCGTTCTTCAAACGGTAACCCTACTGGAAGAGAAAGGGATGGACTGCGGCAGCAAGTGCGTCGACAAGCTATCGACTCATGGAAGGAAAGATTGGAACAACCACCATCAATTAGGCGTCGCACGGTCAGTGCACTCCTTCCAAGTCTTACCGCTTGGTTGGACCGAGGCAGTGGTAGCGTCACCTATAGACTTACCCAGGTGCTCACTGGACATGGCTGTTTCGGTGAGTACCTTCACAGAATAGGACGCAAAGAAACTGCCAAATGTCACCACTGTGATAAAACCATGGATTCTGCCCAACATACATTGGAGGCTTGTCCAGCAGGGGCAAACGAGAGAAGTACCCTTACACAAAAAATTGGGCATGACCTTTCTCCACCAGCACTAGTTGAAGCTATGCTGGCATGTAAAGAAAATTGGAGCGCCGTGGTCGCTTTCTTTGAAGCAGTAATGCTCAAGAAAGAGGCTAACGAGCGGGATCGGGAGAGGGCCGATCCCGCTCGAAGGCAAAGACGACGCAGGGGCGGTGGTAATGTCCGTCCTTGATACCCTCACAATACCCTGTAGTGCTGGGTTTAAGAATAAGCGTACAGTCTTTCCCACTTGGCGTAAGAGGCGCCTAACACGGAACAAATAGGATCACTCAATTTCAGAAAGTGATCCAGAGCAGTGGGTAGTATTCTGTAGTCGAATATTGCCCAACCGTTTGGCAAGCGGTAATAATGGAATTTCCACAGGAAGTACCCTATTGGGTGACGCGCAAGAGGGGGTCATTGGTGTGTTCAGAGAGATCCCGATGACTCTTGCATGCGTTGAGGCCGGCTACCGAGGGGGTTTTAGTGGGTAAGAATCCCACATAACTTTGCTGTCAACCCCATGCAGCAGAACTGAAGATTTCCCCCTCGAAAAAAAAAAAAAAACAAACAGATCCCTAAAAGAAGGTGCGTATCCGAATGTCTGGAAAATACTCATATCCTCCCAATCCACAAAAAAGGTACTAAAAATAATATTGCACATTATAGGCCAATATCCATCCTCAATGTATTTGGAAAAGTATTTGAAAAAGCTGTGTATAATTGTATTTATCCAATTCTTTCCCGCGGAAAATCACCGCAGCAACATGGGTTCCTTAAGAGGCGCTCTACATTTAGTAATCTGACAGAATTTTTGAACATTGTGTTACGTATGATGGATAAGCGCAGACAGGTTGACGTGGTGTACACAGATTTCGAAAAAGCTTTCGATCGAGTGGATCACGTCATCCTTTTGCGCAAATTATTCCATCTAGGAATACACGGTGACCTCCACCGGTGGATAACCTCATATGTATCTAATAGACAACAGGCTGTGGTTGTTGGTGGACATAATTCTGACTTTATTGACATACCATCGGGGGTGCCTCAAGGCTCTCATTTGGGTCCTCTACTCTATAACGCCTATCTTTATGACATATACACAGTATTCTATGAATGTAAGTTTTTGCTATATGCTGATGATAAAAAGATATTTCTGGACGTCACCAGTAGCATTGACTGCGATAAGATGCAGGCCGACCTCGATCGCCTTGGCATATACTATGAACAGAACAGAATCTCGGTAAACGCAAGTAAATGTGTTCAAATATCCTTCTCCAGATGCCCCGAGCCTGTTGTATATCAATACGCAATTAATAATCATCCAATCACTCGCGTTGAATCTATCCGGGATCTAGGTGTAGTGTAGTGTCTAGGTGAGATCTAGGTAGACAGCAAATTGACATTCCAAAAGCATATTGAGAACATCGTTGGCCGAGCCTTTCGTAATCTCGGCTTTGTCATTCGGATCTGCAAGCCTTTCAGCGACATAGGATGCGTAAAAAAAGATCTATTATGCGTATGTTAGGAGCATTTTAGAATATGCATCATGTATCTGGTCTCCGAACTTAAACGGTTAGGTTAGGTTAGGTTATGTTAGTGGTTGCAACGGGAGCACGGAGCTCTTAGCTTTCGGCTGTCACAGGTCCTTTCCGGGCATGGATGCTTTGGTAAGTACCTGTGGCGGCTGGGCAAGGAGCAGGCTGCTGGGTGCCACCACTGTGTAAATTGCCCCGAAGACACAACGAAGCACACACTTGTAGAGTGCCCAGCGTGGGATTTGGAGAGGGCAACACTCCGGGCGACTATCGGCCCGGATCTCTCTCTGCCAGCCGTTGTTTCGGCAATGGTGGAGAGACCCGATGCGTGGGCTGCGGTGGCCTCCTTTTGCGAACGAGTCATGCTTGCAAAGGAGGCCGCCGAACGAGAGAGAGAGTTGGCGGACCCCACTGGAAGGGGCCGTCGTCACCGCGGTGCCAGGAACCCTTGATGCACCGCGGCCTTGGTAGGGTCTTCTTAGGCCATGGAGCCCCCAGCGTGCGTCGCCGAAAGTGGGGCTCCATGGGCAGGAGGCGCGCAAAGGGGGCTATTTGCGCGCTACGAAACCTTGCCCGAGATGAAGTGGACGCTCAGGTGGCCCTGAGCGCCCGCTACAAGCAAGAGGTGAAACAAGGGGGGTACATTTGAATACCCTCCTGAGAAGTTACGCCATGCGGCGTAGGTGCAAGGGGTCCGAGGAATATTACCTCGGGTGAAGTCTTCAAGGACCCCTAACACAGGTATGCACCGAGAAGGGCCACCGTGGGGTTTTAGTCAGTAAGAGTCTCACATATCCCCGTCGCAACCCCCATGCGGCGGGGAATCTATGAGGATTTCCCCACGAAAAAAAAAAAAAAGGTTAGGTTAGGTTAGGTTAGGTTGGTGAGGATTTTTAAAATTAATTTCTGTCTTTTGTACCCCCTTTTTGTTGTCTTTTTGCTAGTTATGGCTTATTATCACCATTTAGCAGCGTTCCGCCTTCCGCGAGCTGAAAAATAATAAAAATTGTTAGTTTTAAGTGTAAAATATCATAAAAATTTTGGTTTTTTGTAATTATTTTTAATTTTTTGTAGGCAAACTGCCACTTTTTTCTATTGTATTTGATAGCTCTTGCTGAATCCGATTTTTTGAGTGCCTAAACACCGATATAGGCCCAATAGTTTGTGAGAAAATCTCAAAAAATTGATTTTCAAAAGCCACACCCACCCTGTGGTCACTGGGCAGGTAGAATATGACCCAATATGGGAAAATTGTAAATCCGGCTTTTAGGCACAAGACTCTCTCTGGAGGTTTCTAAGGCTTTGCTATGCCACTGTTTAGATCCCCAGTGAGGGGGTTATCCCCAGTGATTGAGATTGATGGCTCACAAAGCTTCTGCGATCCCTTTGCGGGTTTTGATAGTGGAGAGCCGGAAGCTCAAGATGTGACTGTCTTGGATTCCCCTACCGTGGGCGCGCCCGCTGAAGCTTCCTGCAGTCTAGGCAAGGAGCTGCCTAAACAGGTGACCGCGGCTTTGGAACACCCAAAAGGGAAGCCTAAGAGGCTAAGAAAAGTGTCCCCCGAAGAGCCTTTCGAGCCAATCCCGGACCGTAAGGATTGGGCATCAGAGCTCAAAGAGCAACCAACGGTGGATGTTGGCTCAAGGGCGCTGGAGGCTGCTAAAGCGGTCTGCTTTGTAGCCAAAAGGTCCAAAAACCTGAAAGGGACATACGTGAGGGACCTCAGGGCGGCGGCTTGACTCATTGAGGCGGCCTCGGTTGAGCTCACGATGAGATCATCGGAGAACAACCAGGAAGAAAAACTCAGATTGGAAAACGCTGACCTCCGCTCCAGGCTGGCGAAACTGGAGGAGCGTGTGGAGAAGCTGCAGGAAGAGCTTGCGGCTGCAAGGCTGAGCAGCTCCGCTGGGGAAGAGCGCCCCCGAATCCCCACTCCTCAACCGCCGGCACACCCCGAGCGGGATATGGAGGCAGTAGAGAAGCTCGTTGCGGAGAGGATTGCGGCTCTCCACAAAGAGGTGTTTCCCAATGAAGGGAGGACCGCACCGAACGACGAGATACGAAACGGAAAGAGGCGCAAACCGACCAAGGTCCCCCCAATTGTGGACCTGCCACCGGTGGAGATCTTGGCCCCTAATGACCCCCAACGAATGGGTCAAGGCCCTCGGTCTTAAGGAAAAAGCGAAGTCGTCACAGGCTGTCAGGCAGCCAAGGACTCCAGTGGTCAAGGTGGTGCCTACACCACAAAAGAGCCAGAAGCCGCCGAAAGCCCCGAGCAAAGCGGTTATCACCGTTAGAACAAGGGAGGGTACTGACTCCACCCTTGGCGCGGTAATGAAGGCGGCCAGGGAACGGATTAAATGCCTGGATTTTGGACACGTCCGGAAACAGTGTCCTAACTCGGCCGACCGCAGCGACTGCTGCTATAGGTGCGGTGAAAATGGTCACAAGGCCCGCGAATGCTCTGCAAAGGAGCCGAAATGCCCTCTGTGCACCGAGGCAGGGAAACCAGCAAACCACCGCTTGGGATCCAAAAGCTGCCTACAGCACCTAAACGGAAATGCCAAAAAGACCGGGAGAATACCGGCGAAAGGGGTAACAACCACTGGGGAGGATCTAAACGCCGCAAAGCATGGATAACCACACCATCATCCAATGCAACCTCAACCACTGCCGCGGGGCACAGGCAAAGGTCTGTGGCAGTGGCCGCGGTCCAAGAACCCTACAGCGTCCCAGATCATCCCCGCTGGTTCAAAGACTCTACAGGCATGGCAGCGGTGTACTGGGGTGGTAGCCTCAACAATATGCCCGTTACACTGCTGAGACAGGGACAAGGCTGGGTTGCCGTAAAGTGAGGCAAAACAGTTATCGTTAGCTGCTACGCCTCACCGAACTGCAGCCTGGCTGAGTTTGAGACCTTTCTGGACTCCCTTGCGGTCTGCACGAGTGACCTCACCCATCACCCAGTCTCTGGTTGGAGAGTGATGGATGATGTGGCCACGCTATCCGACCATCACTATGTTGAGATGAGGATGTCGACGCCGAAAAGACCTGCCCATCAGGAGGAGACCCAGAATAGGTGGTGCGCTAAAAAGATGGACCGAGACCTGCTGTCGGCGGCAGCAAACGTGGCGGCCTGGCTGCCCGAGCCAGATGTAATCAACCCGGAAGCAGAGGCTGAATGGTTCCGGGAAACCATGGTTACCGTCTGCGACCCAGCGATGCCACGAACGAGGCCCCGCAAGAGGAGGAGCCAGTATTGGTGGTCGGGCGAAATAGCTGGACTCCGCACAGCCTGTTTGGCTAGTAGGCGACGGTGCAACAGAACCCGAAGACGGCGGCGGGCTACGGACGCCGAAAAAACCGAAGCCTATCTAGCCTACAGGGAGGCAACTTTGCGCTTGCTATACGCCATCGCTCAGTCCAAGGACAGCTCTTGGAAGGAGCTGACAGAGCAGCTGGACCAGGATCCTTGGGGGAAGCTGTATAAGGTGGTCCTCGGGAAACTGCGTCCATGGGCCCCACCAGTCACCGAAACCCTCGAGTCGGAATTCCTGACCAATGTGGTGGACACCCTGTTCCCCTTTGCTCGGGATAAACGCCTCGCGGGAGCGGCCTACCAACAGGATCTGCAGTGGTCTGATGACTGGGCTGTCACGACCGAGGAGCTCGAAAGAGCAGTAAAGCGGATGGGCAGGAAGAATACAGCCCCGGGCCCGGACGGAATCCCAGGGAAAGCGTGGGCGTTAGCGCTGAAGGTACTGGGTGGCAGACTTCAGCTGCTATTTACCTGCTGTTTCCGGTTGGGCCACTACCCCAGTGACTGGAGAAGGGCGGGGCTGGTGCTCCTGCGGAAAGAGGGCAAGAACACTTCCCTTCCCTCATCCTACCGCCCCATATGCCTCCTGGACGAGTCGGGGAAGCTGTTTGAGAGAGTGATCGCCGAGCGCGTATACGCGCATCTAGCGGACGAGGGCCCCGATCTGTCGGATAGGCAGTATGGCTTCAGAGTGGGGCGCTCTACGGTCGATGCGATCCGGTGGGTCCGCTCTCATTCTGGGCAAGCAGTCGAAGAGGGTAAAGTGGTGCTGGCGATTAGCCTGGATATCGCCAATGCCTTCAACACCCTTCCCTGGACTACCATACACGACGCGCTGAGGAGGTTCCGCATGCCCGAGTACATATGCCGTGTTATTGGGGCATACCTATCTGACCGCAAGATCAACTTCAAAGACAGGGAACGCTCCACACAGAGCAAGGAAGTTTGTTGCGGTGTGCCCCAAATGTCGGTGCTCGGGCCAATCCTATGGAATATAGCGTACGACATCGTCCTGACAACTAGGCTCCCGGAGGGCAGCGAACTGGTCTGCTATGCCGATGAAACTCTTGTCCTCGTCGAAGGCTCGGACTTCGAGCGGACGGCACGGCTAGCAGACCTCACACTCGCCAGGGTAGTGGCGTGCATCGAGAGCCTAGGACTGAGGGTTTCTCCTCAAAAAACAGAAGCGATATGGTTCCATGGCCTGCCGAAAAATCGGGAACCGCCTGATACCACTATCAGAGTTGATGGCGTCCCAGTGAAGGTGGGTCATCACCTTAAATATCTGGGGGTCATCCTGGACAGCCGATGGCTCTTCGCGGAACATATAGAAAGGATGATCCCCAAAACCTTGAAAGTCGCAGGAGCACTGCACCGGCTGCTGCCAAACCTTGGCGGTCCATCTGAGGAGGTCCGAAGGTTATACTCCGGCATAATTTGCTCGATCGCCCTCTACGCAGCTCCAGCTTGGTCAGACAGACTGTCACGGAGCTGCGTGAGGAAACTCAACAGCTGTCAGCGCCTGATAGCCATCAGAGTTGCCAGGGGATACCGGACGATCTCCTTCGACGCTGCGACACTTCTGGCTCGTATACCGCCGTTCGACCTACTCGCGGCAGCTGATACATCTGTATACGTCAGAACCCGCAATACAATCGACCAGCGGCAGACAGATAGGGAAAAGTCGGCACTCCGGAAGGAGCAGAGGAAGATCGCTTTAGAAGCCTGGGCAGAGCGCCTCTCCGACAGGCCATCCTGTGAACGGCGCACAGTAAAGGCGATACTGCCCAGCTTCTGGGAATGGATCGAAAGACCGGAAGGAAGGGTGAGCTTCGGCTTTACCCAGATGATAACCGGACACGGATGTTTCGGTGACTATCTAAACAAAATTGGTCGTGCCGAGACGACAAAATGCCACCACTGCAGCAGCGACTTAGACTCGGCGCAACATTCCCTGGAGTTTTGCCCGGCTTGGGACAATGAGCGCCGAGTTCTAACAAACAAAATCGGGACTGATTTGTCCCCGCCATCCCTTATCAAAGCGATGTTGGAGGGCGAGGAGTGCTGGGAGGCCGCCATCACATTCTGCGATAGCGTGATGGAGAAGAAAGCTGCAGCCGAGCGAGAGCGGGAGAGGGCAGATCTCACCTTGCGGCGAAGAAGGACGGGGCACGTCATACGGAATTGATGAGCCCGATCTGGTGGTGAAGACGTCGTTGTCCCTATCACACGACGTGGCCCAGCGTCTGTTGGCATCTGGCGGCTGGGCAGCGAGGGGGCGGCGGCAGTTCCGACCTGCCGCCGGCCCAACCGTAAGCCCATTTCAGTGGGAACGGGGGACCAGGCCACTGAGGCCTGGGCCACGAGGAAGCAAACCTCAATAAAAAATGCCACGAAGGTGTCACTTCTCGGCCCAGCGTCTGCTGGCATCTGGCGGCTGGGCAGCGAGGGGGCGGCGGCAGTTCTGACCTGCCGCCGGCCTAACCGTAAGCCCATTTCGGTGGGAACGGGGGACCAGGCCACTGAGGCCTGGGCCACGAGGAAGCAAACCTCTATAAAAAAATAAGATAAGATAAGACATTTATTACAAGAAAAACACATTACATTAGAATTTACAATGATTCACGCACTAGGCATTGCCTGTGTCGCATGAATCTAGGGAACACATTTAAAATACACAACGAATAATACAAGTCTTAATTAATTAATTAAGAGAGAAAAATAAACAAAAAACTGATTTAAATAAAAATAAAACTAACTAAATTACAAAAGCAACTAAGTAATAGTTTGTGCATATTGCGAAGTGTTTAGTTACGAGTGTATGTGTGTGTGTGTATTGGATATGTGTGTGAGAATGAATGTATGTGTGACTGTGTGTATGTGCGAGGGTGAATATTTGTGAGTGAGTAAGAGTGTGTATGTATGAGTGTGTGTGAGAGAGACAACTACGAGACAACTTTTAGCAAAGCCTCCGTATCAGCGTATGAAATATTCATTAATTTTTTAAATAACTCTTTTTTACTCTTACGTTTATCACATTGTTTTAATGTGACAATATCTTTAAATGAGATAAAAAACTAGGGAATCGTTGAGCAAAAGTAGTGCGAGTCACTGGTACCGGTAACTGAAATAAACGTTTGCTAAACATATCACTGCGGTGCTGTTGGCACATGTTTTGTTTTGCAGCTAGGACAGCTCGCTGAGTAAAAAGTTTGCGCACACTAAGAAAATCAGCTTCTTCATATAATGCTGAAGTGGAGTATCTTCGAGGTTTTCTTAGTAATGTCTTCAACACAGCTCTCTGGGCCCTCTCTAGGACAATCATGGTTGTAGTTGCACATCCACCCCAAACCAATATACAATAATTAAGTATAGATTGGCATAAAGCCAAATATACGGTGCGTAGTATCCTGCCATGCGTTACTTCACGTAGAGACCTTATAACAAAAATAATTTTCCGTAAGCGAGCGGAAGTAATACTAATATGCTCCTTAAAGTTAAGATGCTCATCAATTACTTAGTGATTTCGTTGCATGAGCATCCTACTGTCTCACTGCTGAATTGGAGTAAGGGACATGCATTGGTAGGGTCTTTTAAGACCATGGAGCCCCCATAGCGGACATCGCTGAAGGTGGGGCTCCACGGCAGGAGGCGCGCAAAAGGGGGCTATTTGCGCGCTAGTCACCCTGCCAAGAAGGACGGACGCTTAAGTGGTTCTGAGCGTCCGTTACTAGCTGTTGGTAGTAGGGGGGTTCTGTTCCCCCCGTGGAAGGAATGCCGAGAGGCCAGGGACCCCGACCATTGTGCACCGAGAAGGACCACCGTGGGGTTTTAGTCAGTAAGAGTCTGACATATCCCCGTCACTCCCCCCAGTGGCGGGGAATCCATGAGGATTTCGCCACGTAAAAAAAAAAAAAAAGGTTAGGTTCCCCCACACGGTACAGCGTTGTCGTGGCGTGGGGGCTCAGTAGCCTCGGGCAATCCAGTCCGGGGTGAAGCTAATGTACCGAGAGTCCGCTTCTCTCCTCTGCTTCCAGAGCGAGCAGTAAGCGGTCGGGAAGTCATGGCACATTCTGATGTGCACGGCTTAGCCCCAGCGTTTGCCCGCATTTTGCAGCTGGGGTGGGTGTTAGAACCTGGCGTGTGTATCGTACCGATCGGCCAGGTTCTGTCGTTGTGGGGCGGTAGTGTCTTCATGATACTGCCGGCCAACCCGTAAGCCTACTTTGGTGGGAACAGGGGCTCAGGCCATTGAGGTCTGGGCTGCGAGGAAGAAAACCTCTATAAAAAAATCACCCTAATCCCAAGGTCAGCGTGCCGAGGGGATGAGTGTCTGGAGGGTCCAGTGCCTAGCGCAGGGGATGGGGGGGTTAAGCTCGCTGGTAGGCCGAGGGTAAAGCCTACCAAACCAAAAAATGGATCAAAAGGCAATTTTTAACAGAATTACCCAGGTGGGTCCCCGAAAGGGGGAATCCCACCCTTCCGCGACCGCGGGAGGCGCCCCCACGTATTCTGGGGGGGGGCAAAAACTGCCAATCAAACGACACATGCATTACAACGGACTTGTTTTTAAGCGACACGACAGTGGATATGTTGAGTGATAGCTCCTATGCATCACCAACAACAAATAGAGATCTACCAGGTTTGGTAGGAACTCCAAGAGGGTCGCTGAGAAAGCGCACTATTGGAGAAGCCGCTTCGGCAACTTCCGATTCTGATTCGGAAAGACCGGTTCAACCTGTAAGGAAACAAACGGCAAAGAGGGGTCGCGGCAGGCCACCAACTACTGGCCAATATATTAGCATAGGAAAGGCGAGAGAGGAAGCTGCTGCAGCCAAACGTGAACAATTTATGTTGCAGCAAACCGAGGAAGTGACTGAACGTTTGGAACGCTATAACAAGCTGGAAGAAAAGAAAAGGTCACAGTCCAAGGAGGTTACAACACCTACCACCGAAAAAAGTGCGCACGATATCATGACGTCAGTCCAATATCACCTATCAGCTATCCTAGATGTCGCTGGTAAATCAAAAAAGCTGAAAGGCACCTTTGTAAGGGCTCTTAAGAATGCGGCCACTTCGATCAAAGAGTCGTCTGAGGTTATGCTCGAGAAATCATCATCGGACGAGACGAGACGGCTCCAGCAGGACAACGCTCGTCTCAAAAATGAACTTTCTCAGATGCGAGCGTCAAATGAGAGCCTCCAACTAGAGCAAATAGCTCTCCGTAGGGAACTCGATGCTCTTCGAGTTGAAATCCGAAGTGGACGCCCGGACCAAGTTGATGGCGACGATCTTGCGAGGTCCATAATGGTTCAGGTGGGGACAATGCTCAACGCAAGGCTTGAGAACCTTGAAGAGCGGCTCCTCCCTGAAAAGCGGTTAAGGCCACCTCTTGCGTCAGAGAAAAAGAGTCTGAACTCTCATGGTTTGGTTGGGACAAAGTCTCAACTAAACAAAGATGGAAAAGAGAACGGGAAGGATAAAGGCAAGGGTAAAAGGAGTCGAAACCCTCATCGTCGCAGCCTAATAACAACCCGAACCCGTCGATGCCAGCAGTGGCAAGCTCATTGACTGAACAAGTGGCTGGCCCTTCCACAGCTCCGGTTGAGGATACCTGGGCTACGGTTGTCCGACGTGGCAAAAAAGTAAGAAAGCCGCCGGCGCTAAAGCCTCACAAAAAGCGGCCGTAAAAGGCCCACAAAAAGTGACGGCTAAAGCCGCTGCCAAAAAACTTAAGGTGCCGCGTTCTGCCGCGGTGATTGTAACCCTAACTGATGACGCAGCCAAAAGAGATGAAACATTAGGGAATCTGATGTCTGACGCCAAGTCAAAAATTAATCTGTCTGGCTTAGGCATTGGGCCAATGAGGATACGTGCTACCTTGACTGGGGCCCGTAAATTTGAAATATCAGGAGAGCAGGCTTCGGTACAGGCCGATACTCTTGCGGCAAATCTTCGGGAGGTCCTGCCGGAAATCACATCGCCGAAAGTGGGGCTCCACGGCAAGAGGCGCGTAAAAGGGGGCTATTTGCGCGCTAGTCACCCTGTCAAGAAGGACGGACGCTTAAGTGGTTCTGAGCGTCCGTTACTAGATGTTGGTAGTAGGGGGGTTCTGTTCCCCCCGTGGAAGGAATGCCGAGAGGCATAGGTGCGAGGGGTCCGTGGTAACAGAGGCCAGGGACCCCGAAAATTGTGCACCAAGAAGGACCACCGTGGGGTTTTAGTCAGTAGAAGTCTGACATATCCCCGTCGCTCCCCCCAGCGGCGGGGAATCCATGAAGATTTCCCCACGTAAAAAAAAAAAAGGTTAGTTTAATATGGATGGATGGAAGTACGTTAATATGGATAAACAGGCAATTTTAAATAGTATTACCCAGGTGGGTCCCCGAAAGGGGGAATCCCACCCTTCCGCATCAGCGGGAGGCGCCCCCACTTATTCTGGGGGGGGGGGGCAAAAACTGCCTCGCAGGTCTTTCTTCTAAGGGCCTGCGCCAAAACGACTATTGCAATGAATTTACGGACATCGATCAAGCTCATGGATTGGAACAACCGCGCATTGAAAACTTCAATGCTCAAGACGACCGAGGCAAACGCCTATCAGACTCGGAAAGCGAAGATACTGAAAGACCGTGTTCTCGCATGTCTCTGGATAGTGCCAATAGCTTATTGGAAGGTCAAAGGAAACGACGAGCTGGCAGCGGTCTGAGTACCTCTGACTCGGGCACTAGCGCTGATGTTACTGTGACTGGTATAGGAAACACACCGAAAAGAGGCCGTGGTAGACCACCTTCCATGAGGATTTCCCCACGAAAAAAAAAAAATTAAAAAAAAAGGTTAGGTTAGGTTAGGTTCGGATCGGATCGGAAAACAGCGGCCTACAAGCAACAGGTAGAGGCCGCTGCCATTGAGGCATCGGCGCTTCGGCTGGGTCAACCAAGCGCGGGGCATAAGACGGTGGAGGCCATTCTCCCCGTCTTTACGCAGTGTTTGCAGCGAGAGCACGGATCTCTAAGCTTCCGGCTGACACAGATCCTTTCCGGGCATTGATGCTTCGGTAAGTACCTGTGGCGGCTGGGCAAGGAGGAGGCTGCTCGTTGCCACCACTGCCTGAACTGCCCCGAAGATACGGCGCAGCACACCTTAGAGGTGTGCCCAGCGTGGGACATGCCGAGGGCGGAACTCCGGGCGGTTATCGGCCCGGATCTCTCTCTGCCAGCCGTAGTCGCGGCTATGGTGGAGAGACCCGATACGTGGGCTATGGCGGCCTCCTTTTGCGAACGAGTCATGCTTGCAAAGGAGGCCGCCGAAAAAGAGAGGGAGTTGGCGGACCCCACTAGAAGGGGCCGTCGTTGCCGCGGTGCCAGGAACCACTGATGCACCGCGGCCTCGGTAGGGTCTTTTAAGACCATGGAGCCCCCATAGCGTGCGTCGCCGAAAGTGGGGCTCCAAGGCAGGAGGCGCGCAAAGAGGGGCTATTTGCGCGCTACGCACCCTGCCAAGAAGGACGGACGCTTCTGTGGTTCTGAGAGTCCGTCTCTGTGTGTTGGAAATAGGGGGGTTCTGTCCCCCCGTTGAAGGAATGCCGCAAGGCATAGGTGCGAGGGGTCCGTGGTAAATTACCTTCGGTGACAGAGGCCAGGGACCCCGACCATCGTGCACCGAGAAGGACCACCGTGGGGTTTTAGTCAGTAAGAGTCTGACATATCCCCGTCGCTCCCCCCAGCGGCAGGGAATCCATGAGGATTTCCCCATCTAAAAAGGTTAGGTTAGGTTCCCCCACATCCCCCACATGGTACAGCCTTGTCGTGGCGTGGGGGCTCAGTAGCCTCGGGCAATCCAGTCCGGGGTGAAGCTAATGTACCGAGAGTCCGCTTCTCTCCTCTGCTTCCAGAGCGTCGTGGCACATTCTGATGTGCACGGCTTAGCCCCAGCGTTTGCCCACATTGGGCAGCTGGGGCGTGTGTTAGAACCTGGCGTCTGTATCGCATCGATCGGCCAGGTTCTGTCTTTGTGGGGCGGCAGTGTCTTCATGATACTGCCGGCCAAACCGTAAGCCTACTTCGGTGGGAACGGGGGCTCAGGCCACTAAGGTCTGGGCTGCGAGGAAGAAAACCTCTATAAAAAATTACCCCAATCCCAAGGTCAGCGTGCCGAGGGAATGAATGTCTGGAGGGAGTCCAGTGCCAAGCGCAGGGGTGGGGGGTTAAGCTCGATGGTGGGCCGAGGGTAAAGCCTACCAAAACCAATAATGGAACAGGCACTTTTTAAGAGATTTACCCAGGTGGGTCCCCGAAAAGGGGAATCCCACCCTTCCGCACTCGCGGAAGGCGCCCCCGCGTATTCTGGGGGGGGCAAAAAATGCCAAAATATCGCGCTAAGGTGAACTTTTTAAAATCATTTTTTTGAGATTTTCTCCCAAACTATGGGGCCTATATCGGTGTTTAGGCACTCAAACAATCGGATTCAGCGAGAGCTATCAGATACAATAGAAAAAAGTGGCAGTTTGCCTACAAAAAATTAAAAATAATTACAAAAAACCAAAATTTTTATGATAAAATATGATATTTTACACTTAAAACTAACAATTTTTATTATTTTTCAGCTCGCGGAAAGCGGAACGCTGCTAAATGGTGAAAATTAGCTATCACTAGCAAAAAGACAACAAAAAGGGGGTACAAAAGACAGAAATTAAGTTAAAAAATCCTCACGCCCATACATTTCGTATCGCGCTAAGGTGAACTTTTGAAAATCAATTTTTTGAGATTTTCTCCTAAACTATTGGGCCTATATCGGTGTTTGGGCACTCAAACAATTGGATTCAGCGAGAGCTATCAGATACAACAGAAAAAAGTGGCAGTTTGCCTACAAAAAATTAAAAATAATTACAAAAAACCAAAATTTTTATGATATTTTATGGTATTTTACACTTAAAACTAACAATTTTTATTATTTTTCATCTCGCGGAAGGCGGAACGCTGCTAAATGGTGATAATTAGCTATAACTAGCAAAAATACAACAAAAAGGGGGTACAAATGACAGAAATTAAGTTTAAAAATCCTCACGCCCATACATTTCGTATCGCGCTAAGGTAGGTGAACTTTTGAAAATCAATTTTTTGAGATTTTCTCCCAAACTATTGGGCCTATATCGGTGTTTAGGCACTCAAACAATCGGATTCAGCGAGAGCTATCAGATACAACAGAAAAAAGTGGCAGTTTGCCTACAAAAAATTAAAAATAATTACAAAAAACCAAAATTATTATGATATTTTATGATATTTTACACTTAAAACTAACAATTTTTATTATTTTTCAGCTCGCGGAAGGCGGAACGCTGCTAAATGGTGATAATTAGCTATAACTAGCAAAAATACAACAAAAAGGGGGTACAAATGACAGAAATTAAGTTTAAAAATCCTCACGCCCATACATTTCGTATCGCGCTAAGGTAGGTGTACTTTTGAAAATCATTTTTTTGAGATTTTCTCCCAAACTATTGGGCCAATATCGGTGTTTAGGCACTCAAACAATCGGATTCAGCGAGAGCTATCAGATACAACAGAAAAAAGTGGCAGTTTGCCTACAAAAAATTAAAAATAATTACAAAAAACCAAAATTTTTATGTTATTTTATGATATTTTACAAACAATCGGATTCAGCGAGAGCTATAAGATACAATAGAAAAAAGTGGCAGTTTGCCTACAAAAAACTAAAAATAATTTCAAAAAACCAAAATTTTTATGATATTTTACACTTAAAACTAACAATTTTTATTATTTTTCAGCTCGCGGAAGGCGGAACGCTGCTAAATGGTGATAATTAGCTATAACTAGCAAAAAGACAACAAAAAGGGGGTACGAAAGACAGAAATTAAGTTTAAAAACCTCACGCCCATACATTTCGTATCGCGCTAAGGTGGACTTTTGAAAATCAATTTTTTGAGATTTTCTCCCAAACTATTGGGCCTATATCGGTGTTTAGGCACTCAAACAATCGGATTCAGCGAGAGCTATCAGATACAACAGAAAAAAGTGGCAGTTTGCCTACAAAAAATTAAAAATAATTACAAAAAACCAAAATTTTTATGATATTTTATGATATTTTACACTTAAAACTAACAATTTTTATTATTTTTCAGCTCGCGGAAGGCGGAACACTGCTAAATGGTGATAATTAGCTATAACTAGCAAAAATACAACAAAAAGGGGGTACAAATGACAGAAATTAAGTTTAAAAATCCTCACGCCCATACATTTCGTATCGCGCTAAGGTGAACTTTTGAAAATCATTTTTTTGAGATTTTCTCCCAAACTATTGGGCCTATATCGGTGTTTAGGCACTCAAACAATCGGATTCAGCGAGAGCTATCAGATACAACAGAAAAAAGTGGCAGTTTGCCTACAAAAAATTAAAAATAATTACAAAAAACCAAAATTTTTATGATATTTTATGATATTTTACACTTAAAACTAACAATTTTTATTATTTTTCAGCTCGCGGAAGGCGGAACGCTGCTAAATGGTGATAATTAGCTATAACTAGCAAAAATACAACAAAAAGGGGGTACAAATGACAGAAATTAAGTTTAAAAATCCTCACGCCCATACATTTCGTATCGCGCTAAGGTGAACTTTTGAAAATCATTTTTTTGAGATTTTCTCCCAAACTATTGGGCCTATATCGGTGTTTAGGCACTCAAACAATCGGATTCAGCGAGAGCTATCAGATACAACAGAAAAAAGTGGCAGTTTGCCTACAAAAAATTAAAAATAATTACAAAAAACCAAAATTTTTATGATATTTTATGGTATTTTACACTTAAAACTAACAATTTTTATTATTTTTCATCTCGCGGAAGGCGGAACGCTGCTAAATGGTGATAATTAGCTATCACTAGCAAAAAGACAACAAAAAGGGGGTACAAAAGACAGAAATTAAGTTTAAAAATCCTCACGCCCATACATTTCGTATCGCGCTAAGGTGAACTTTTGAAAATCATTTTTTTGAGATTTTCTCCCAAACTATTGGGCCTATATCGGTGTTTAGGCACTCAAACAATCGGATTCAGCGAGAGCTATCAGATACAACAGAAAAAAGTGGCAGTTTGCCTACAAAAAATTAAAAATAATTACAAAAAACCAAAATTTTTATGATATTTTATGATATTTTACACTTAAAACTAACAATTTTTATTATTTTTCAGCTCGCGGAAGGCGGAACGCTGCTAAATGGTGATAATTAGCTATAACTAGCAAAAATACAACAAAAAGGGGGTACAAATGACAGAAATTAAGTTTAAAAATCCTCACGCCCATACATTTCGTATCGCGCTAAGGTAGGTGAACTTTTGAAAATCAATTTTTTGAGATTTTCTCCCAAACTATTGGGCCTATATCGGTGTTTAGGCACTCAAACAATCGGATTCAGCGAGAGCTATCAGATACAATAGAAAAAAGTGGCAGTTTGCCTACAAAAAATTAAAAATAATTACAAAAAACCAAAATTTTTATGTTATTTTATGATATTTTACAAACAATCGGATTCAGCGAGAGCTATAAGATACAATAGAAAAAAGTGGCAGTTTGCCTACAAAAAACTAAAAATAATTTCAAAAAACCAAAATTTTTATGATATTTTACACTTAAAACTAACAATTTTTATTATTTTTCAGCTCGCGGAAGGCGGAACGCTGCTAAATGGTGATAATTAGCTATAACTAGCAAAAAGACAACAAAAAGGGGGTACGAAAGACAGAAATTAAGTTTAAAAACCTCACGCCCATACATTTCGTATCGCGCTAAGGTGGACTTTTGAAAATCAATTTTTTGAGATTTTCTCCCAAACTATTGGGCCTATATCGGTGTTTAGGCACTCAAACAATCGGATTCAGCGAGAGCTATCAGATACAACAGAAAAAAGTGGCAGTTTGCCTACAAAAAATTAAAAATAATTACAAAAAACCAAAATTTTTATGATATTTTATGATATTTTACACTTAAAACTAACAATTTTTATTATTTTTCAGCTCGCGGAAGGCGGAACGCTGCTAAATGGTGATAATTAGCTATAACTAGCAAAAATACAACAAAAAGGGGGTACAAATGATAGAAATTAAGTTTAAAAATCCTCACGCCCATACATTTCGTATCGCGCTAAGGTGAACTTTTGAAAATCATTTTTTTGAGATTTTCTCCCAAACTATTAGGCCTATATCGGTGTTTAGGCACTCAAACAATCGGATTCAGCGAGAGCTATCAGATACAACAGAAAAAAGTGGCAGTTTGCCTACAAAAAATTAAAAATAATTACAAAAAACCAAAATTTTTATGATATTTTATGGTATTTTACACGTAAAACTAACAATTTTTATTATTTTTCATCTCGCGGAAGGCGGAACGCTGCTAAATGGTGATAATTAGCTATAACTAGCAAAAATACAACAAAAAGGGGGTACAAATGACAGAAATTAAGTTTAAAAATCCTCACGCCCATACATTTCGTATCGCGCTAAGGTAGGTGAACTTTTGAAAATCAATTTTTTGAGATTTTCTCCCAAACTATTGGGCCTATATCGGTGTTTAGGCACTCAAACAATCGGATTCAGCGAGAGCTATCAGATACAACAGAAAAAAGTGGCAGTTTGCCTACAAAAAATTAAAAATAATTACAAAAAACCAAAATTTTTATGATATTTTATGATATTTTACACTTAAAACTAACAATTTTTATTATTTTTCAGCTCGCGGAAGGCGGAACGCTGCTAAATGGTGATAATTAGCTATAATTAGCAAAAAGACAACAAAAAGGGGGTACAAAAGACAGAAATTAAGTTTAAAAATCCTCACGCCCATACATTTCGTATCGCGCTAAGGTAGGTGAACTTTTGAAAATCAATTTTTTGAGATTTTCTCCCAAACTATTGGGCCTATATCGGTGTTTAGGCACTCAAACAATCGGATTCAGCGAGAGCTATCAGATACAACAGAAAAAAGTGGCAGTTTGCCTACAAAAAATTAAAAATAATTACAAAAAACCAAAATTTTTATGTTATTTTATGATATTTTACAAACAATCGGATTCAGCGAGAGCTATAAGATACAATAGAAAAAAGTGGCAGTTTGCCTACAAAAAACTAAAAATAATTTCAAAAAACCAAAATTTTTATGATATTTTACACTTAAAACTAACAATTTTTATTATTTTTCAGCTCGCGGAAGGCGGAACGCTGCTTAATGGTGATAATTATCTATAACTAGCAAAAATACAACAAAAAGGGGGTACAAATGACAGAAATTAAGTTTAAAAATCCTCACGCCCATACATTTCGTATCGCGCGAAGGTGAACTTTTGAAAATCAATTTATTGAGATTTTCTCCCAAACGATTGGGCCTATATCGATGTTTAGGCACTCAAACAATCGGATTCAGCGAGAGCTATCAGATACAATTGAAAAAAGTGGCAGTTTGCCTACAAAAAATTAAAAATAATTACAAAAAACCAAAATTTTTATGACATTTTATGATATTTTACACTTAAAACTAACAATTTTTATTATTTTTCATCTCGCGGAAGGCGGAACGCTGCTAAATGGTGAAAATTAGCTATCACTAGCAAAAAGACACCAAAAAGGGGGTACAAAAGACAGAAATTAAGTTTAAAAATCCTCACGCCCATACATTTCGTATCGCGCTAAGGTAGGTGAACTTTTAAAAATCAATTTTTTGAGATTTTCTCCCAAACTTTTGGGCCTATATCGGTGTTTAGGCACTCAAACAATCGGATTCAGCGAGAGCTATCAGATACAACAGAAAAAAGTGGCAGTTTGCCTACAAAAAATTAAAAATAATTACAAAAAACCAAAATTTTTATGATATTTTATGATATTTTACACTTAAAACTAACAATTTTTATTATTTTTCAGCTCGCGGAAGGCGGAACGCTGCTAAAAGGTGATAATTAGCTATAACTAGCAAAAAGACAACAAAAAGGGGGTACAAAAGACAGAAATTAAGTTTAAAAATCCTCACGCCCATACATTTCGTATCGCGCGAAGGTGAACTTTTGAAAATCAATTTATTGAGATTTTCTCCCAAACTATTGGGCCTATATCGGTGTTTGGGCACTCAAACAATTGGATTTAGCGAGAGCTATCAGATACAACAGAAAAAAGTGGCAGTTTGCCTACAAAAAATTAAAAATAATTACAAAAAACCAAAATTTTTATGACATTTTATGATATTTTACACTTAAAACTAACAATTTTAATTATTTTTCATCTCGCGGAAGGCGGAACGCTGCAAAATGGTGATAATTAGCTATCACTAGCAAAAAGACAACAAAAAGGGGGTACAAAAGACAGAAATTAAGTTTAAAAATCCTCACGCCCATACATTTCGTATCGCGCTAAGGTAGGTGAACTTTTAAAAATCAATTTTTTGAGATTTTCTCCCAAACTTTTGGGCCTATATCGGTGTTTAGGCACTCAAACAATCGGATTCAGCGAGAGCTATCAGATACAATAGAAAAAAGTGGCAGTTTGCCTACAAAAAATTAAAAATAATTACAAAAAACCAAAATTTTTATGATATTTTATGATATTTTACACTTAAAACTAACAATTTTTATTATTTTTCAGCTCGCGGAAGGCGGAACGCTGCTAAATGGTGATAATTAGCTATAACTAGCAAAAAGACAACAAAAAGGGGGTACAAAAGACAGAAATTAAGTTTAAAAATCCTCACGCCCATACATTTCGTATCGCGCTAAGGTGAACTTTTGAAAATCATTTTTTTGAGATTTTCTCCCAAACTATTGGGCCTATATCGATGTTTAGGCACTCAAACAATCGGATTCAGCGAGAGCTATCAGATACAACAGAAAAAAGTGGCAGTTTGCCTACAAAAAATTAAAAATAATTACAAAAAACCAAAATTTTTATGATATTTTATGATATTTTACACTTAAAACTAACAATTTTTATTATTTTTCAGCTCGCGGAAGGCGGAACGCTGCTAAATGGTAATAATTAGCTATAACTAGCAAAAATACAACAAAAAGGGGGTACAAATGACAGAAATTAAGTTTAAAAATCCTCACGCCCATACATTTCGTATCGCGCTAAGGTAGGTGAACTTTTGAAAATCAATTTTTTGAGATTTTCTCCCAAACTATTGGGCCTATATCGGTGTTTAGGCACTCAAACAATCGGATTCAGCGAGAGCTATCAGATACAACAGAAAAAAGTGGCAGTTTGCCTACAAAAAATTAAAAATAATTACAAAAAACCAAAATTTTTATGATATTTTATGATATTTTACACTTAAAACTAACAATTTTTATTATTTTTCAGCTCGCGGAAAGCGGAACGCTGCTAAAAGGTGATAATTAGCTAAAACTAGCAAAAAGACAACAAAAAGGGGGTACAAAAGACAGAAATTAAGTTTAAAAATCCTCACGCCCATACATTTCGTATCGCGCGAAGGTGAACTTTTGAAAATCAATTTATTGAGATTTTCTCCCAAACTATTGGGCCTATATCGGTGTTTGGGCACTCAAACAATTGGATTTAGCGAGAGCTATCAGATACAACAGAAAAAAGTGGCAGTTTGCCTACAAAAAATTAAAAATAATTACAAAAAACCAAAATTTTTATGACATTTTATGATATTTTACACTTAAAACTAACAATTTTTATTATTTTTCAGCTCGCGGAAGGCGGAACGCTGCTTAATGGTGATAATTATCTATAACTAGCAAAAATACAACAAAAAGGGGGTACAAATGACAGAAATTAAGTTTAAAAATCCTCACGCCCATACATTTCGTATCGCGCGAAGGTGAACTTTTGAAAATCAATTTATTGAGATTTTCTCCCAAACGATTGGGCCTATATCGATGTTTAGGCACTCAAACAATCGGATTCAGCGAGAGCTATCAGATACAATTGAAAAAAGTGGCAGTTTGCCTACAAAAAATTAAAAATAATTACAAAAAACCAAAATTTTTATGATATTTTACACTTAAAACTAACAATTTTTATTATTTTTCAGCTCGCGGAAGGCGGAACGCTGCTAAATGGTGATAATTAGCTATCACTAGCAAAAAGACAACAAAAAGGGGGTACAAAAGACAGAAATTAAGTTTAAAAATCCTCACGCCCATACATTTCGTATCGCGCTAAGGTGAACTTTTGAAAATCAATTTTTTGAGATTTTCTCCCAAACTATTGGGCCTATATCGGTGTTTAGGCACTCAAACAATCGGATTCAGCGAGAGCTATCAGATACAACAGAAAAAAGTGGCAGTTTGCCTAAAAAAAATTAAAAATAATTACAAAAAACCAAAATTTTTATGACATTTTATGATATTTTACACTTAAAACTAACAATTTTTATTATTTTTCATCTCGCGGAAGGCGGAACGCTGCTAAATGGTGATAATTAGCTATCACTAGCAAAAAGACAACAAAAAGGGGGTACAAAAGACAGAAATTAAGTTTAAAAATCCTCACGCCCATACATTTCGTATCGCGCTAAGGTAGGTGAACTTTTAAAAATCAATTTTTTGAGATTTTCTCCCAAACTATTGGGCCTATATCGGTGTTTAGGCACTCAAACAATCGGATTCAGCGAGAGCTATCAGATACAATAGAAAAAAGTGGCAGTTTCCTACAAAAAATTAAAAATAATTACAAAAAACCAAAATTTTTATGATATTTTACACTTAAAACTAACAATTTTAATTATTTTCATCTCGCGGAAGGCGGAACGCTGCAAAATGGTGATAATTAGCTATCACTAGCAAAAAGACAACAAAAAGGGGGTACAAAAGACAGAAATTAAGTTTAAAAATCCTCACGCCCATACATTTCGTATCGCGCTAAGGTAGGTGAACTTTTAAAAATCAATTTTTTGAGATTTTCTCCCAAACTTTTGGGCCTATATCGGTGTTTAGGCACTCAAACAATCGGATTCAGCGAGAGCTATCAGATACAATAGAAAAAAGTGGCAGTTTGCCTACAAAAAATTAAAAATAATTACAAAAAACCAAAATTTTTATGATATTTTATGATATTTTACACTTAAAACTAACAATTTTTATTATTTTTCAGCTCGCGGAAGGCGGAACGCTGCTAAATGGTGATAATTAGCTATAACTAGCAAAAAGACAACAAAAAGGGGGTACAAAAGACAGAAATTAAGTTTAAAAATCCTCACGCCCATACATTTCGTATCGCGCTAAGGTGAACTTTTGAAAATCAATTTATTGAGATTTTCTCCCAAACTATTGGGCCTATATCGATGTTTAGGCACTCAAACAATCGGATTCAGCGAGAGCTATCAGATACAATAGAAAAAAATGGCAGTTTGACTACAAAAAATTCAAAATAATTACAAAAAACCAAAATTTTTATGATATTTTATGATATTTTACACTTAAAACTAACAATTTTTATTATTTTTCAGCTCGCGGAAGGCGGAACGCTGCTAAATGGTGATAATTAGCTATCACTAGCAAAAAGACAACAAAAAGGGGGTACAAAAGACAGAAATTAAGTTTAAAAATCCTCACGCCCATACATTTCGTATCGCGCTAAGGTGAACTTTTGAAAATCATTTTTTTGAGATTTTCTCCCAAACTATTGGGTCTATATCGGTGTTTAGGCACTCAAACAATCGGATTCAGCGAGAGCTATCAGATACAATAGAAAAAAGTGGCAGTTTCCTACAAAAAATTAAAAATAATTACAAAAAACCAAAATTTTTATGATATTTTACACTTAAAACTAACAATTTTAATTATTTTTCATCTCGCGGAAGGCGGAACGCTGCAAAATGGTGATAATTAGCTATCACTAGCAAAAAGACAACAAAAAGGGGGTACAAAAGACAGAAATTAAGTTTAAAAATCCTCACGCCCATACATTTCGTATCGCGCTAAGGTAGGTGAACTTTTAAAAATCAATTTTTTGAGATTTTCTCCCAAACTTTTGGGCCTATATCGGTGTTTAGGCACTCAAACAATCGGATTCAGCGAGAGCTATCAGATACAATAGAAAAAAGTGGCAGTTTGCCTACAAAAAATTAAAAATAATTACAAAAAACCAAAATTTTTATGATATTTTATGATATTTTACACTTAAAACTAACAATTTTTATTATTTTTCAGCTCGCGGAAGGCGGAACGCTGCTAAATGGTGATAATTAGCTATAACTAGCAAAAAGACAACAAAAAGGGGGTACAAAAGACAGAAATTAAGTTTAAAAATCCTCACGCCCATACATTTCGTATCGCGCTAAGGTGAACTTTTGAAAATCAATTTATTGAGATTTTCTCCCAAACTATTGGGCCTATATCGATGTTTAGGCACTCAAACAATCGGATTCAGCGAGAGCTATCAGATACAATAGAAAAAAGTGGCAGTTTGCCTACAAAAAATTCAAAATAATTACAAAAAACCAAAATTTTTATGATATTTTATGATATTTTACACTTAAAACTAACAATTTTTATTATTTTTCAGCTCGCGGAAGGCGGAACGCTGCTAAATGGTGATAATTAGCTATAACTAGCAAAAAGACAACAAAAAGGGGGTACAAAAGACAGAAATTAAGTTTAAAAATCCTCACGCCCATACATTTCGTATCGCGCTAAGGTGAACTTTTGAAAATCAATTTATTGAGATTTTCTCCCAAACTATTGGGCCTATATCGATGTTTAGGCACTCAAACAATCGGATTCAGCGAGAGCTATCAGATACAATAGAAAAAAATGGCAGTTTGCCTACAAAAAATTCAAAATAATTACAAAAAACCAAAATTTTTATGATATTTTATGATATTTTACACTTAAAACTAACAATTTTTATTATTTTTCAGCTCGCGGAAGGCGGAACGCTGCTAAATGGTGATAATTAGCTATCACTAGCAAAAAGACAACAAAAAGGGGGTACAAAAGACAGAAATTAAGTTTAAAAATCCTCACGCCCATACATTTCGTATCGCGCTAAGGTGAACTTTTGAAAATCATTTTTTTGAGATTTTCTCCCAAACTATTGGGCCTATATCGGTGTTTAGGCACTCAAACAATCGGATTCAGCGAGAGCTATCAGATACAATAGAAAAAAGTGGCAGTTTCCTACAAAAAATTAAAAATAATTACAAAAAACCAAAATTTTTATGATATTTTACACTTAAAACTAACAATTTTAATTATTTTTCATCTCGCGGAAGGCGGAACGCTGCTAAATGGTGATAATTAGCTATAACTAGCAAAAAGACAACAAAAAGGGGGTACAAAAGACAGAAATTAAGTTTAAAAATCCTCACGCCCATACATTTCGTATCGCGCTAAGGTGAACTTTTGAAAATCAATTTATTGAGATTTTCTCCCAAACTATTGGGCCTATATCGATGTTTAGGCACTCAAACAATCGGATTCAGCGAGAGCTATCAGATACAATAGAAAAAAATGGCAGTTTGCCTACAAAAAATTCAAAATAATTACAAAAAACCAAAATTTTTATGATATTTTATGATATTTTACACTTAAAACTAACAATTTTTATTATTTTTCAGCTCGCGGAAGGCGGAACGCTGCTAAATGGTGATAATTAGCTATCACTAGCAAAAAGACAACAAAAAGGGGGTACAAAAGACAGAAATTAAGTTTAAAAATCCTCACGCCCATACATTTCGTATCGCGCTAAGGTGAACTTTTGAAAATCATTTTTTTGAGATTTTCTCCCAAACTATTGGGCCTATATCGGTGTTTAGGCACTCAAACAATCGGATTCAGCGAGAGCTATCAGATACAACAGAAAAAAGTGGCAGTTTGCCTACAAAAAATTAAAAATAATTACAAAAAACCAAAATTTTTATGATATTTTACACTTAAAACTAACAATTTTTATTATTTTTCAGCTCGCGGAAGGCGGAACGCTGCTAAATGGTGATAATTAGCTATAACTAGCAAAAATACAACAAAAAGGGGGTACAAATGACAGAAATTAAGTTTAAAAATCCTCACGCCCATACATTTCGTATCGCGCTAAGGTAGGTGAACTTTTGAAAATATATTTTTTGAGATTTTCTCCCAAACTATTGGGCCTATATCGGTGTTTAGGCACTCAAACAATCGGATTCAGCGAGAGCTATCAGATACAACAGAAAAAAGTGGCAGTTTGCCTACAAAAAATTAAAAATAATTACAAAAAACCAAAATTTTTATGATATTTTATGATATTTTACACTTAAAACTAACAATTTTTATTATTTTTCAGCTCGCGGAAGGCGGAACGCTGCTAAATGGTGATAATTAGCTATAACTAGCAAAAAGACAACAAAAAGGGGGTACAAAAGACAGAAATTAAGTTTAAAAATCCTCACGCCCATACATTTCGTATCGCGCTAAGGTGAACTTTTGAAAATCAATTTTTTGAGATTTTCTCCCAAACTATTGGGCCTATATCGGTGTTTGGGCACTCAAACAATTGGATTTAGCGAGAGCTATCAGATACAACAGAAAAAA
This sequence comes from Bedellia somnulentella, assembly GCA_963576735.1. Taxonomy (NCBI): domain Eukaryota; kingdom Metazoa; phylum Arthropoda; class Insecta; order Lepidoptera; family Bedelliidae; genus Bedellia; species Bedellia somnulentella. The sequence continues at coordinate 49,960 of OY755182.1, read as the reverse complement.
GTGGCAGTTTGCCTACAAAAAATTAAAAATAATTACAAAAAACCAAAATTTTTATGACATTTTATGATATTTTACACTTAAAACTAACAATTTTAATTATTTTTCATCTCGCGGAAGGCGGAACGCTGCAAAATGGTGATAATTAGCTATCACTAGCAAAAAGACAACAAAAAGGGGGTACAAAAGACAGAAATTAAGTTTAAAAATCCTCACGCCCATACATTTCGTATCGCGCTAAGGTAGGTGAACTTTTAAAAATCAATTTTTTGAGATTTTCTTCCAAACTTTTGGGCCTATATCGGTGTTTAGGCACTCAAACAATCGGATTCAGCGAGAGCTATCAGATACAATAGAAAAAAGTGGCAGTTTGCCTACAAAAAATTAAAAATAATTACAAAAAACCAAAATTTTTATGATATTTTATGATATTTTACACTTAAAACTAACAATTTTTATTATTTTTCAGCTCGCGGAAGGCGGAACGCTGCTAAATGGTGATAATTAGCTATAACTAGCAAAAAGACAACAAAAAGGGGGTACAAAAGACAGAAATTAAGTTTAAAAATCCTCACGCCCATACATTTCGTATCGCGCTAAGGTGAACTTTTGAAAATCAATTTATTGAGATTTTCTCCCAAACTATTGGGCCTATATCGATGTTTAGGCACTCAAACAATCGGATTCAGCGAGAGCTATCAGATACAATAGAAAAAAATGGCAGTTTGCCTAAAAAAATTCAAAATAATTACAAAAAACCAAAATTTTTATGATATTTTATGATATTTTACACTTAAAACTAACAATTTTTATTATTTTTCAGCTCGCGGAAGGCGGAACGCTGCTAAATGGTGATAATTAGCTATCACTAGCAAAAAGACAACAAAAAGGGGGTACAAAAGACAGAAATTAAGTTTAAAAATCCTCACGCCCATACATTTCGTATCGCGCTAAGGTGAACTTTTGAAAATCATTTTTTTGAGATTTTCTCCCAAACTATTGGGCCTATATCGGTGTTTAGGCACTCAAACAATCGGATTCAGCGAGAGCTATCAGATACAACAGAAAAAAGTGGCAGTTTGCCTACAAAAAATTAAAAATAATTACAAAAAACCAAAATTTTTATGATATTTTATGATATTTTACACTTAAAACTAACAATTTTTATTATTTTTCAGCTCGCGGAAGGCGGAACGCTGCTAAATGGTAATAATTAGCTATAACTAGCAAAAATACAACAAAAAGGGGGTACAAATGACAGAAATTAAGTTTAAAAATCCTCACGCCCATACATTTCGTATCGCGCTAAGGTAGGTGAACTTTTGAAAATCAATTTTTTGAGATTTTCTCCCAAACTATTGGGCCTATATCGGTGTTTAGGCACTCAAACAATCGGATTCAGCGAGAGCTATCAGATACAACAGAAAAAAGTGGCAGTTTGCCTACAAAAAATTAAAAATAATTACAAAAAACCAAAATTTTTATGATATTTTATGATATTTTACACTTAAAACTAACAATTTTTATTATTTTTCAGCTCGCGGAAGGCGGAACGCTGCTAAAAGGTGATAATTAGCTATAACTAGCAAAAAGACAACAAAAAGGGGGTACAAAAGACAGAAATTAAGTTTAAAAATCCTCACGCCCATACATTTCGTATCGCGCTAAGGTGAACTTTTGAAAATCAATTTTTTGAGATTTTCTCCCAAACTATTGGGCCTATATCGGTGTTTGCGCACTCAAACAATTGGATTTAGCGAGAGCTATCAGATACAACAGAAAAAAGTGGCAGTTTGCCTACAAAAAATTAAAAATAATTACAAAAAACCAAAATTTTTATGATATTTTATGATATTTTACACTTAAAACTAACAATTTTTATTATTTTTCAGCTCGCGGAAGGCGGAACGCTGCTAAATGGTGATAATTAGCTATCACTAGCAAAAAGACAACAAAAAGGGGGTACAAAAGACAGAAATTAAGTTTGAAAATCCTCACGCCCATACATTTCGTATCGCGCTAAGGTGAACTTTTGAAAATCAATTTTTTGAGATTTTCTCCCAAACTATTGGGCCTATATCGGTGTTTAGGCACTCAAACAATTGGATTTAGCGAGAGCTATCAGATACAATTGAAAAAAGGGGCAGTTTGCCTACAAAAAATTAAAAATAATTACAAAAAACCAAAATTTTTATGATATTTTATGATATTTTACACTTAAAACTAACAATTTTTATTATTTTTCAGCTCGCGGAAGGCGGAACGCTGCTAAATGGTGATAATTAGCTATCACTAGCAAAAAGACAACAAAAAGGGGGTACAAAAGACTGAAACTTTTGAAAATCAATTTTTTGAGATTTTCTCCCAAACTATTGGGCCTATATCGATGTTTAGGCACTCAAACAATCGGATTCAGCGAGAGCTATCAGATACAACAGAAAAAAATCGCAGTTTGCCTACAAAAAATTAAAAATAATTACAAAAAACCAAAATTTTTATGATATTTCATGATATTTTACACTTAAAACTAACAATTTTTATTATTTTTCAGCTCGCGGAAGGCGGAACGCTGCTAAATGGTGATAATTAGCTATCACTAGCAAAAAGACAACAAAAAGGGGGTACAAAAGACAGAAATTAAGTTTAAAAATCCTCACGCCCATACATTTCGTATCGCGCTAAGGTGAACTTTTGAAAATCAATTTTTTGAGATTTTCTCCCAAACTATTGGGCCTATATCGGTGTTTAGGCACTCAAACAATTGGATTTAGCGAGAGCTATCAGATACAATTGAAAAAAGTGGCAGTTTGCCTACTAAAAATTAAAAATAATTACAAAAAACCAAAATTTTTATGATATTTTATGATATTTTACCAACAATCGGATTCAGCGAGAGCTATAAGATACAATAGAAAAAAGTGGCAGTTTGCCTACAAAAAACTAAAAATAATTTCAAAAAACCAAAATTTTTATGATATTTTACACTTAAAACTAACAATTTTTATTATTTTTCAGCTCGCGGAAGGCGGAACGCTGCTTAATGGTGATAATTATCTATAACTAGCAAAAATACAACAAAAAGGGGGTACAAATGACAGAAATTAAGTTTAAAAATCCTCACGCCCATACATTTCGTATCGCGCGAAGGTGAACTTTTGAAAATCAATTTATTGAGATTTTCTCCCAAACAATTGGGCCTATATCGATGTTCAGGCACTCAAACAATCGGATTCAGCGAGAGCTATCAGATACAATTGAAAAAAGTGGCAGTTTGCCTACAAAAAATTAAAAATAATTACAAAAAACCAAAATTTTTATGACATTTTATGATATTTTACATTTAAAACTAACAATTTTTATTATTTTTCATCTCGCGGAAGGCGGAACGCTGCTAAATGGTGATAATTAGCTATCACTAGCAAAAAGACAACAAAAAGGGGGTACAAAAGACAGAAATTAAGTTTAAAAATCCTCACGCCCATACATTTCGTATCGCGCTAAGGTAGGTGAACTTTTAAAAATCAATTTTTTGTGATTTTCTCCCAAACTATTGGGCCTATATCGGTGTTTAGGCACTCAAACAATCGGATTCAGCGAGAGCTATCAGATACAACAGAAAAAAGTGGCAGTTTGCCTACAAAAAATTAAAAATAATTACAAAAAACCAAAATTTTTATGATATTTTATGATATTTTACTAACAATCGGATTCAGCGAGAGCTATAAGATACAATAGAAAAAAGTGGCAGTTTGCCTACAAAAAACTAAAAATAATTTCAAAAAACCAAAATTTTTATGATATTTTACACTTAAAACTAACAATTTTTATTATTTTTCAGCTCGCGGAAGGCGGAACGCTGCTTAATGGTGATAATTATCTATAACTAGCAAAAATACAACAAAAAGGGGGTACAAATGACAGAAATTAAGTTTAAAAATCCTCACGCCCATACATTTCGTATCGCGCGAAGGTGAACTTTTGAAAATCAATTTATTGAGATTTTCTCCCAAACAATTGGGCCTATATCGATGTTCAGGCACTCAAACAATCGGATTCAGCGAGAGCTATCAGATACAATTGAAAAAAGTGGCAGTTTGCCTACAAAAAATTAAAAATAATTACAAAAAACCAAAATTTTTATGACATTTTATGATATTTTACACTTAAAACTAACAATTTTTATTATTTTTCATCTCGCGGAAGGCGGAACGCTGCTAAATGGTGATAATTAGCTATCACTAGCAAAAAGACAACAAAAAGGGGGTACAAAAGACAGAAATTAAGTTTAAAAATCCTCACGCCCATACATTTCGTATCGCGCTAAGGTAGGTGAACTTTTAAAAATCAATTTTTTGAGATTTTCTCCCAAACTTTTGGGCCTATATCGGTGTTTAGGCACTCAAACAATCGGATTCAGCGAGAGCTATCAGATACAATAGAAAAAAGTGGCAATTGCCTACAAAAAATTAAAAATAATTACAAAAAACCAAAATTTTTATGATATTTTATGATATTTTACACTTAAAACTAACAATTTTTATTATTTTTCAGCTCGCGGAAGGCGGAACGCTGCTAAATGGTGATAATTAGCTATAACTAGCAAAAAGACAACAAAAAGGGGGTACAAAAGACAGAAATTAAGTTTAAAAATCCTCACGCCCATACATTTCGTATCGCGCTAAGGTGAACTTTTGAAAATCAATTTTTTGAGATTTTCTCCCAAACTATTAGGCCTATATCGGTGTTTGGGCACTCAAACAATTGGATTTAGCGAGAGCTATCAGATACAATTGAAAAAAGTGGCAATTTGCCTACAAAAAATTCAAAATAATTACAAAAAACCAAAATTTTTATGACATTTTATGATATTTTACACTTAAAACTAACAATTTTTATTATTTTTCATCTCGCGGAAGGCGGAACGCTGCTAAATGGTGATAATTAGCTATCACTAGCAAAAAGACAACAAAAAGGGGGTACAAAAGACAGAAATTAAGTTTAAAAATCCTCACGCCCATACATTTCGTATCGCGCTAAGGTGAACTTTTGAAAATCAATTTTTTGAGATTTTCTCCCAAACTATTAGGCCTATATCGGTGTTTGGGCACTCAAACAATTGGATTTAGCGAGAGCTATCAGATACAATTGAAAAAAGTGGCAATTTGCCTACAAAAAATTCAAAATAATTACAAAAAACCAAAATTTTTATGATATTTTATGATATTTTACACTTAAAACTAACAATTTTTATTATTTTTCAGCTCGCGGAAGGCGGAACGCTGCTAAATGGTGATAATTAGCTATCACTAGCAAAAAGACAACAAAAAGGGGGTACAAAAGACAGAAATTAAGTTTAAAAATCCTCACGCCCATACATTTCGTATCGCGCTAAGGTGAACTTTTGAAAATCAATTTTTTGAGATTTTCTCCCAAACTATTGGGCCTATATCGGTGTTTAGGCACTCAAACAATTGGATTTAGCGAGAGCTATCAGATACAATTGAAAAAAGTGGCAGTTTGCCTACAAAAAATTAAAAATAATTACAAAAAACCAAAATTTTTATGACATTTTATGATATTTTACACTTAAAACTAACAATTTTTATTATTTTTCATCTCGCGGAAGGCGGAACGCTGCTAAATGGTGATAATTAGCTATCACTAGCAAAAAGACAACAAAAAGGGGGTACAAAAGACAGAAATTAAGTTTAAAAATCCTCACGCCCATACATTTCGTATCGCGCTAAGGTGAACTTTTGAAAATCATTTTTTTGAGATTTTCTCCCAAACTATTGGGCCTATATCGGTGTTTAGGCACTCAAACAATCGGATTCAGCGAGAGCTATCAGATACAATAGAAAAAAGTGGCAATTGCCTACAAAAAATTAAAAATAATTACAAAAAACCAAAATTTTTATGATATTTTATGATATTTTACACTTAAAACTAACAATTTTTATTATTTTTCAGCTCGCGGAAGGCGGAACGCTGCTAAATGGTGATAATTAGCTATAACTAGCAAAAAGACAACAAAAAGGGGGTACAAAAGACAGAAATTAAGTTTAAAAATCCTCACGCCCATACATTTCGTATCGCGCTAAGGTGAACTTTTGAAAATCAATTTTTTGAGATTTTCTCCCAAACTATTAGGCCTATATCGGTGTTTGGGCACTCAAACAATTGGATTTAGCGAGAGCTATCAGATACAATTGAAAAAAGTGGCAATTTGCCTACAAAAAATTCAAAATAATTACAAAAAACCAAAATTTTTATGACATTTTATGATATTTTACACTTAAAACTAACAATTTTTATTATTTTTCATCTCGCGGAAGGCGGAACGCTGCTAAATGGTGATAATTAGCTATCACTAGCAAAAAGACAACAAAAAGGGGGTACAAAAGACAGAAATTAAGTTTAAAAATCCTCACGCCCATACATTTCGTATCGCGCTAAGGTGAACTTTTGAAAATCAATTTTTTGAGATTTTCTCCCAAACTATTGGGCCTATATCGATGTTTAGGCACTCAAACAATCGGATTCAGCGAGAGCTATCAGATACAATAGAAAAAAATGGCAGTTTGCCTACAAAAAATTCAAAATAATTACAAAAAACCAAAATTTTTATGATATTTTATGATATTTTACACTTAAAACTAACAATTTTTATTATTTTTCAGCTCGCGGAAGGCGGAACGCTGCTAAATGGTGATAATTAGCTATAACTAGCAAAAAGACAACAAAAAGGGGGTACAAAAGACAGAAATTAAGTTTAAAAATCCTCACGCCCATACATTTCGTATCGCGCTAAGGTAGGTGAACTTTTAAAAATCAATTTTTTGAGATTTTCTCCCAAACTTTTGGGCCTATATCGGTGTTTAGGCACTCAAACAATCGGATTCAGCGAGAGCTATCAGATACAATTGAAAAAAGTGGCAGTTTGCCTACAAAAAATTAAAAATAATTACAAAAAACCAAAATTTTTATGACATTTTATGATATTTTACATTTAAAACTAACAATTTTTATTATTTTTCATCTCGCGGAAGGCGGAACGCTGCTAAATGGTGATAATTAGCTATCACTAGCAAAAAGACAACAAAAAGGGGGTACAAAAGACAGAAATTAAGTTTAAAAATCCTCACGCCCATACATTTCGTATCGCGCTAAGGTAGGTGAACTTTTAAAAATCAATTTTTTGAGATTTTCTCCCAAACTATTGGGCCTATATCGGTGTTTAGGCACTCAAACAATCGGATTCAGCGAGAGCTATCAGATACAACAGAAAAAAGTGGCAGTTTGCCTACAAAAAATTAAAAATAATTACAAAAAACCAAAATTTTTATGATATTTTATGATATTTTACCAACAATCGGATTCAGCGAGAGCTATAAGATACAATAGAAAAAAGTGGCAGTTTGCCTACAAAAAACTAAAAATAATTTCAAAAAACCAAAATTTTTATGATATTTTACACTTAAAACTAACAATTTTTATTATTTTTCAGCTCGCGGAAGGCGGAACGCTGCTTAATGGTGATAATTATCTATAACTAGCAAAAATACAACAAAAAGGGGGTACAAATGACAGAAATTAAGTTTAAAAATCCTCACGCCCATACATTTCGTATCGCGCGAAGGTGAACTTTTGAAAATCAATTTATTGAGATTTTCTCCCAAACAATTGGGCCTATATCGATGTTCAGGCACTCAAACAATCGGATTCAGCGAGAGCTATCAGATACAATTGAAAAAAGTGGCAGTTTGCCTACAAAAAACTAAAAATAATTTCAAAAAACCAAAATTTTTATGATATTTTACACTTAAAACTAACAATTTTTATTATTTTTCAGCTCGCGGAAGGCGGAACGCTGCTTAATGGTGATAATTATCTATAACTAGCAAAAATACAACAAAAAGGGGGTACAAATGACAGAAATTAAGTTTAAAAATCCTCACGCCCATACATTTCGTATCGCGCGAAGGTGAACTTTTGAAAATCAATTTATTGAGATTTTCTCCCAAACAATTGGGCCTATATCGATGTTCAGGCACTCAAACAATCGGATTCAGCGAGAGCTATCAGATACAATTGAAAAAAGTGGCAGTTTGCCTACAAAAAATTAAAAATAATTACAAAAAACCAAAATTTTTATGACATTTTATGATATTTTACATTTAAAACTAACAATTTTTATTATTTTTCATCTCGCGGAAGGCGGAACGCTGCTAAATGGTGATAATTAGCTATCACTAGCAAAAAGACAACAAAAAGGGGGTACAAAAGACAGAAATTAAGTTTAAAAATCCTCACGCCCATACATTTCGTATCGCGCTAAGGTAGGTGAACTTTTAAAAATCAATTTTTTGAGATTTTCTCCCAAACTATTGGGCCTATATCGGTGTTTAGGCACTCAAACAATCGGATTCAGCGAGAGCTATCAGATACAACAGAAAAAAGTGGCAGTTTGCCTACAAAAAATTAAAAATAATTACAAAAAACCAAAATTTTTATGATATTTTATGATATTTTACCAACAATCGGATTCAGCGAGAGCTATAAGATACAATAGAAAAAAGTGGCAGTTTGCCTACAAAAAACTAAAAATAATTTCAAAAAACCAAAATTTTTATGATATTTTACACTTAAAACTAACAATTTTTATTATTTTTCAGCTCGCGGAAGGCGGAACGCTGCTTAATGGTGATAATTATCTATAACTAGCAAAAATACAACAAAAAGGGGGTACAAATGACAGAAATTAAGTTTAAAAATCCTCACGCCCATACATTTCGTATCGCGCGAAGGTGAACTTTTGAAAATCAATTTATTGAGATTTTCTCCCAAACAATTGGGCCTATATCGATGTTCAGGCACTCAAACAATCGGATTCAGCGAGAGCTATCAGATACAATTGAAAAAAGTGGCAGTTTGCCTACAAAAAATTAAAAATAATTACAAAAAACCAAAATTTTTATGACATTTTATGATATTTTACACTTAAAACTAACAATTTTTATTATTTTTCATCTCGCGGAAGGCGGAACGCTGCTAAATGGTGATAATTAGCTATCACTAGCAAAAAGACAACAAAAAGGGGGTACAAAAGACAGAAATTAAGTTTAAAAATCCTCACGCCCATACATTTCGTATCGCGCTAAGGTAGGTGAACTTTTAAAAATCAATTTTTTGAGATTTTCTCCCAAACTTTTGGGCCTATATCGGTGTTTAGGCACTCAAACAATCGGATTCAGCGAGAGCTATCAGATACAATAGAAAAAAGTGGCAATTGCCTACAAAAAATTAAAAATAATTACAAAAAACCAAAATTTTTATGATATTTTATGATATTTTACACTTAAAACTAACAATTTTTATTATTTTTCAGCTCGCGGAAGGCGGAACGCTGCTAAATGGTGATAATTAGCTATAACTAGCAAAAAGACAACAAAAAGGGGGTACAAAAGACAGAAATTAAGTTTAAAAATCCTCACGCCCATACATTTCGTATCGCGCTAAGGTGAACTTTTGAAAATCAATTTTTTGAGATTTTCTCCCAAACTATTAGGCCTATATCGGTGTTTGGGCACTCAAACAATTGGATTTAGCGAGAGCTATCAGATACAATTGAAAAAAGTGGCAATTTGCCTACAAAAAATTCAAAATAATTACAAAAAACCAAAATTTTTATGACATTTTATGATATTTTACACTTAAAACTAACAATTTTTATTATTTTTCATCTCGCGGAAGGCGGAACGCTGCTAAATGGTGATAATTAGCTATCACTAGCAAAAAGACAACAAAAAGGGGGTACAAAAGACAGAAATTAAGTTTAAAAATCCTCACGCCCATACATTTCGTATCGCGCTAAGGTGAACTTTTGAAAATCAATTTTTTGAGATTTTCTCCCAAACTATTGGGCCTATATCGATGTTTAGGCACTCAAACAATCGGATTCAGCGAGAGCTATCAGATACAATAGAAAAAAATGGCAGTTTGCCTACAAAAAATTCAAAATAATTACAAAAAACCAAAATTTTTATGATATTTTATGATATTTTACACTTAAAACTAACAATTTTTATTATTTTTCAGCTCGCGGAAGGCGGAACGCTGCTAAATGGTGATAATTAGCTATAACTAGCAAAAAGACAACAAAAAGGGGGTACAAAAGACAGAAATTAAGTTTAAAAATCCTCACGCCCATACATTTCGTATCGCGCTAAGGTAGGTGAACTTTTAAAAATCAATTTTTTGAGATTTTCTCCCAAACTTTTGGGCCTATATCGGTGTTTAGGCACTCAAACAATCGGATTCAGCGAGAGCTATCAGATACAATAGAAAAAAGTGGCAGTTTGCCTACAAAAAATTAAAAATAATTACAAAAAACCAAAATTTTTATGACATTTTATGATATTTTACACTTAAAACTAACAATTTTTATTATTTTTCATCTCGCGGAAGGCGGAACGCTGCTAAATGGTGATAATTAGCTATCACTAGCAAAAAGACAACAAAAAGGGGGTACAAAAGACAGAAATTAAGTTTAAAAATCCTCACGCCCATACATTTCGTATCGCGCTAAGGTAGGTGAACTTTTAAAAATCAATTTTTTGAGATTTTCTCCCAAACTTTTGGGCCTATATCGGTGTTTAGGCACTCAAACAAATCGGATTCAGCGAGAGCTATCAGATACAATAGAAAAAAGTGGCAGTTTGCCTACAAAAAATTCAAAATAATTACAAAAAACCAAAATTTTTATGATATTTTATGATATTTTACACTTAAAACTAACAATTTTTATTATTTTTCAGCTCGCGGAAGGCGGAACGCTGCTAAATGGTGATAATTAGCTATCACTAGCAAAAAGACAACAAAGAGGGGGTACAAATGACAGAAATAAAGTTTAAAAATCCTCACGCCCATACATTTCGTATCGCGCTAAGGTGAACTTTTGAAAATAAATTTTTTGAGATTTTCTCCCAAACTATTGGGCCTATATCGGTGTTTAGGCACTCAAACAATCGGATTCAGCGAGGGCTATCAGATACAATAGAAAAAAGTGGCATTTTGCCTACAAAAAATTAAAAATAATTACAAAAAACCAAAATTTTTGTGATATTTTACACTTAAAACTAACAATTTTTATTATTTTTCAGCTCGCGGAAGGCGGAACGCTGCTAAATGGTGATAATTAGCTATAACTAGCAAAAAGACAACGAACGTGACGTTTGCGAGTAAAGAGAATTAGTTCAGTCTTCTTAGGATTGACGTGTAGGTCAAAATCTTTACACCATTTTTCAACCACCCTCAAAGCGTGACCCATTTGATTGCAGAGGGTGTTCGCATGATTTCCGTTTATGAGAATCGTGAGATCGTCTGCATAGCCAATAGTTAGGTAGCCTTGCATGTTTAGTCTTTTAATGAGTGAGTCGACCACCATGTTCCAGAGCAGTGGGGATAAAACACCTCCTAGAGGACAACCCCTTGTCACCACCGCTCTGTTGGTGTCATTAACAGTTATTTGTACCGCTCTGAGTTTCAACATGTTTACTATGCAGCCCCGCAGTGTGGGATTAACATGGAATTTTTCCAGGGCTCTATTGATACTTGGGATATTGGTTTTATCGAAGGCACCTTCAATGTCTATGAAGGTGCATAATGAGGACAACTTAGTGCTGAGAGCACACTCAATTTTGGAAACAACTCTGTGGAGAGCTGTTTCGGTTGATTTGTCCTTCGTGTAGGCATGCTGTTGAGTATGTAGGGGCTTTTTTGTTAATATCTCCTCTCTAATGAATCTGTCACAGAGTCTCTCTAGTGTTTTTAAGAGAAAAGAAGTTAGGCTAATGGGTCTAAAAGATTTGGGGTCTGTATAGTCAGATTTTCCAGGTTTGGGAATGAAGGTCACTTTAACCTCCCGCCATGGTAGGGGGGTATATCTGTGCGCCATGCACGATTGGTAAAGTTTCACCAACCACGGGGTGATGATATCTCTGGCCCACTGTAGTAGTGCCGGAATTATGCCGTCAAGACCCGGCGATTTGAAGGGGTTGAAGGTTTTGATTGCCCATTCAACTCTATCTTGTGTGACTATCTTTTCAGCTTGGGATACATCTATGTTCGTGGGGCTGCTGATTGGTTCCTCTGGCCAGTACACTTCATCAGTGTGACGGCAGTCTGGGAAGTGGCATTCCAGTAGCAATTTGTGTGTTTCTGTATGTGTGGTAGTGTATGTTTCATCTGGTTTTTTTAGCGGCCCTACGGTGAGATTATTATCTGAAGCCAGGAGTTTCCTGATTCTCGCCGCCTTATTGTTTGATTCTATTGATTCGCAGTATTTCCGCCAAGCTTTCCTTCTGCGTGATCTAGTAAGTTTTTTGTATTTTCTTAGGAATAATTTGTATTCCTCCCAGTCATCTGGTATTCTGGAGTTTTTGGCTTTGTTAAAGAGATTACGAAGTTCACCGCGCATAGATTCGAGTTCCCCATCCCACCATCTACTAGACTCTTTTCCTGGAGTTGTGGGTTTCCTAAGGGGGCAGGACGCCTCGTAAGATTTGGTGATAGCATCAGTGAGAAATCTGACATTGTCTTCAATCGCTACTGTACTATCTAGATTTGGCGCGGTTGCGGAGGTTAACTCGTCCCTCAGTAATGTTCGATATTTCAGGACATTCGTTGACCGTGGGTTACGTTTGGATGGCTGTTCGGGAAATTGGTTAGATAGATCGAAACAGATTCGCCTATGGTCGGAGCAACTTACATCTTGAGACACATTCCAATTCGTTATAAGATGAGAAGCTCCTCTACTAACTAAGGTTATATCTACTATTGTTTGCCCTCGGGATGTGACCCATGTTGGTTCGGATCCTACGTTAGCTACATTTAGGTTAGCGGAGAATAAATATGTTGATAATACCTCTCCTCTGGAATTTGATTTCTGACACCCCCAGAGCGGGTGATGTGCGTTCGCGTCAGCCCCAATGACGATCTCTGTTCGGAGCGTCTCGCAGTACCGCACAAGTTCAGCTAGCTCCTTTGGTGGGCAGTCCTCAGCGTCGCCGGGCATATAGCAGGAGGCTAGCACCATCTCTGGTAGGCCCGTATCAGCTGTCTGGATCTTGACAGCGATCAGGTCCCTAGAACAGAATTGCATAAGGGACAAACCCTGCATATGATTAGGAATGAGTATGCAGGCTCTTGGTGTTTGGGATGTGGTATCATAAAACAACTTACCTCCGGTATTATTGAGACCACAAATACGGTTTCCTCTGATCCACGGCTCCTGAATCAGGGCGATGATGTTTGGGGTTTTCTCCAACACTGTGCGTAGGGTAGCCGTCGCCGCGTGACTATGTTGGAGATTTGCTTGGAGGATTTGAGTGTTATTGGGGAGCATCGTGTCCGATGTCCTCCTCCTCTTCCTTTTGGGTTGGTGCGTGTGACTCTGCTGGTGATGACGATGTCATCATAGAGTCAAGCCACGGCACGGTGTGAAGCATAAACTGTAGTTCGTTATGGTTTTCGCTTAGCAGAACGATATCATCAGCAAATCTTAAATTATTTAATCTTTCTCCATTGATATTTAAGCCGATAGAGTCCCATTCGAGTTTTCTAAAGATATGCTCTAGTAAGGCCGTAAAAAGTTTTGGTGAAATCGGGTCACCCTGTCTTACTCCTCTTTTGATATCGATATCGTATACGTGAGCTAAGGTGCTACAAATGTCTCTTAGTCGGACACGTTGGTGTTAATTGTACCTCGAGCATTGATCGTAGTAACACATGTTTCCGCTGTGGCCAACCTGGTCACAAAGCATACACATGCGGAAACAAGCCATCATGTCCAGTGTGTACAGATAGCTCTAAACCAGGTGAACACAGGATTGGTGCTAAGTCTTGCTTTGCAACGAAAAATGGCGGTAAAATACATTCAAAACAGAGTAAGAAAGCTTTGGATAAAGCTCGTTCATCTGCGTCCACACAGCAACCTATAATTACTAGTGTGGAGCAAATGGAAGAAGGGGAACCCGTAGCCGTCGTTAATTGATGGCTATGAGGTTACTCCAAGTGAATCTCAACCACTGCGCCACTGCTCAAGATCTGTTTTTCCAGAGCATGGCGGAGTGGTTGATAGAAGTGGGGGTGGTCTCGGAGCCATACTTTGTCCCTGCAGGGGTAAATTGGGTGTCGGATCTGGATGGCGTGGCGGCGATTACCGTCAGCCAGTCATCAGGACTGCTGCTTGAAGAAGTGATTAGAGGCAGGGGTTTCGTCTCAGCTCGTGTCGGGGAAATAGTAATCTTTTCTGTATACTTTTCCCCAAATGAAACCCTTGCCAACTATGAAGTGTTTATGCAGGAGATAGAAGCAGCAGTCCTGCAACGCTCTCCTCATCAAGTCCTGGTCGCCGGAGATTTCAATGCCAAGTCTGTGGCTTGGGGATCTCCGGCCACTGATCGTTTTGGCGAGACTGTGCTGGAGTGGGCGACGTCCACGGGCGTAGCCATCGTAAATAGGGGTTCGACACCCACATGCGTACGGCATAACGGGAGTTCGATTGTCGATCTGACTTTCGCAACTCCCGGTCTCTGGGCCCTTATCAAGGGCTGGAGAGTCATCACAGACGTGGAGTCGTTTTCGGATCACCGATACATCCGTTACGATCTCTCCACGTCCCGTGCAGCCACCTTACCAGGCGGTCAGTCGACAAATGGGGGACCCAGATGGGCCCTCAGCAGGCTGGACAAAGAAGTAATGGTCGAGGCTGCTATTGTCCAGTCCTGGTTGGCACCGTCTGGTACAGCAGTCGACATCCGTGCTGAGGTGGACTGGTTTCGTGAGGCTCTCACAGAGATTTGCGATGCGTCTATGCCCCGAGTGGGACCTATGGCTCCGAGACGCTAAGTGCACTGGTGGTCTGCCGAAATTGCTCGCCTACGACAGGCGAGCATCGTGGCACGCCGCCGGTGCAAAAGACAGAGGAGGAGAAGACCTCGGGATGAGGCCGAGGAAATCCGCCGCGTGGAGGCCTTTCGCGAAGCGAAAAAGGCCCTGAAAATAGCAATAATCAGGGCCAAGGAAGAGTCAAGAAATGAACTCCGGGAGGCTCTTAATAGAGATCCATGGGGGCGCCCTTATAGAGTGGCGATGCAAAAGCTTCGCCCCTGGGCTCCCCCGCTTACGACGAGCCTCCAGCCCCACGTGGTGGAGAATGTCGTCTCGGCATTGTTCCCGGATAGGGGGGCGCATCAGCCCCCCGTGATGATATGCGAGCGGCAACGTCCGGTGGAGGACCGGCTGGTTCCCGAGGTGACGGAGCCGGAGTTGGCGGTGGCTATCGAGCGCCTGAAAGCAAAGAAGACAGCCCCGGGTCTAGATGGAATCCCGGGGCAGGCGTGGGTCGTGGCGCTCAAGCCCTTCCTTGAAGTGAGGTTCAGGGGCCTGTTTTCTGCGTGCCTGGAAGAAGGAGTATTTCCGGGGCCGTGGAAAACGGGCAAACTCGTTTTGTTACGGAAGGAGGGGCGCCCCGCCGACTCCATTGAGCCTTCGGCATTTCGGCCAATCGTTCTGCTCGACGAGGCGGGCAAGCTTTTAGAGCGGGTTATTTCGGCCCGTATCGTCGATCATCTCGAAGGAGCCGGTCCAAACCTCTCGGACCACCAGTATGGTTTTCGGCGTTGTCGTTCAACTGTTCATGCGGTTCTGCGGGTCCGCTCAATAGCGGACGAGGCGGTCTGCCAGGGTGAGGTGGTATTGGCGGTCTCCATCGACATCAAAAACGCCTTTAACACCATGCCCTGGTCTTGCATCGAGGAGGCACTGAAGTACCATGACGTGCCTCCCTACATCAAGAGGATTCTCGGGTCGTACCTCTCGGATCGGTACATTACGTATCCGCTTCGGGAGGGTTGGGGTCGCCGCGAAATGTCTTGCGGTGTTCCACAGGGCTCAGTCTTGGGCCCGCTCCTGTGGAACATCGGCTACGACTGGGTCTTACGCGGCGCCAACCTCTGGGGTGTCCAACTCACCTGCTATGCAGACGACACCCTAGTGACGGCCCGAGGCAAGACCTACAGAGAGGCCGCCATCCGCGGAACTGCGGGTGTGGCGCACGTGGTGCGCCGAATAAGGTCGTTGGGTCTGGAAGTGGCCCTGAATAAGTCCGAGGCCATGTGGTTCCATGGTCCTCGGAACGGTCCGCCGGTTGGGGAATCCGCCATCGTCGTGGGTGGCGAGAGGATTGCCGTCGAGTCAAGTTTGAAATACCTTGGATTAGTACTCGACGGCCGTTGGACGTTCCGCGCTCACTTCACTGCGTTGATGGTTGCGGCAGCTGCACTCTGCAGACTCCTGCCGAACCTTGGGGGCCCTAGGGACGCATGCAGGCAGCTCTATATGGGAGTCGTACGGTCCATGGCCATGTACGGCTCCCCAGTGTGGGCTGACGCCCTGAAAGGGTCAAACGCGGCGCTTCTTTATGCGCCGCAACGACTCATGGCTGTCAGGGCGTCAAGGGGATACCGCACGGTATCCCGAGAGGCTGCCTGCCTAATGGCGGGTTCAAAGCCGTGGGAGTTAGACGCGCAAGTTCTCGCGTCGACCTTCCACTGGCGTGAAGAACGGCGGACACAGGGCCACTGGCCCACGGATCGGGAGACTGCGGCCTACAAACGGGAGGTCGAGTCAGCTGCCCTGGAGGCCTGGGCACTGCGGCAGGGTCAGCCGAGTGCGGGGCACAGGACGGTGGAGGCGATCCTCCCCGTCTTTACGCAGTGGTTGCAGCGAGAGCACGGATGTCTGAGCTTTCAGCTTACACAGGTCCTTTCTGGGCATGGTTGCTTCGGGAAGTACCTGTGGCGGCTGGGCAAGGAGCAGGCTGCTCGTTGCCACCACTGCCTAAATTGCCCCGAGGAGACGGCACAGCACACCCTAGAAGTGTGCCCAGCGTGGGATGAAGAGAGGGCAGCACTCCGGGCGGTCATCGGCCCGGATCTCTCTCTGCCGGCCGTGGTCGCGGCTATGGTGGAGAGACCCGATGCGTGGGCGGCGGCGGCCTCCTTTTGCGAACGAGTCATGCTTGCAAAGGAGGCCGCCGAACGAGAGAGGGAGTTGGCGGACCCCACCAGAAGGGGCCGTCGTCGCCGCGGTGCCAGGAACCCTTGATGCACCGCGGCCTTTGGTAGGGTCTTCTTAGACCACGGAGCCCCCACATGGCGTGCGTCGCCGAAAGTGGGGCTCCACGGGCAGGAGGCGCGCAGAGTGGGGCTATCTACGCGCTACTCAACCCTGCCCGAGAAACCCTGCTTGGTGATGGTAAAAAAGGGGGGTACAAAAAACCCCCTCTTGAGGTACGCCACAAGGCGTTAGGTGCTGGGGGTCCGAGGAATATTGCCTCTGGTTAAAGTCTTCAAGGACCCCCAAACTCTATGCACCAAGAAGGGCCACCGTGGGGTTTTAGTCAGTAAGAGTCTGACATATCCCCGTCGCACCCCCATGCGGCGGGGAATCCATGAGGATTTCCCCACGAAAAAAAAAAAAAAAAAAAAGGTATGGTTAGGTTAGGTTAGGTTAGGTTCCCCCCCCCCCCCACATGGTACAGCCTTGTCGTGGCGTGGGGGCTCAGTAGCCTCGGGCAATCCAGCCCGGGGTGAAGCCAATGTACCGAGAGTCCGTTCCTCTCCTCTGCTTTCAGAGTGAGCAGTAAGCGCGGATGGGAAGCCGTGGCACATTCTGATGTGCACGGCTTAGCCCCAGCGTTTGTCCACATTGGGCGGCTGGGGCGGGTGTTAGAACCTGGCGTCTGTGTCGCATCGGTCGGCCAGGTTCTGTCTTTGTGGGGCGGCAGTGTCTTCAAGATACTGCCGGCCAAACCGTAAGCCTACTTCGGTGGGAACGGGGGCTCAGGCCACTGAGGTCTGGGCTGCGAGGAAGAAAATCTCTATAAAAAATTACCCCAATCCCAAGGTCGGCGTGCCGAGGGGATGAATGTCTGGAGGGAGTCCAGTGCCGAGCGCAGCTCGATGGTAGGCCGAGGGTAAAGCCTACCAACAACCTAAAATGGATAAAACGGCAATTTTGAAGAGAATTACCCAGGTGGGTCCCCGAAAGGGGGAATCCCACCCTTCCGCTTCTGCGGGAGGCGCCCCCACGTATTCTGGGGGGGGCAAAAACTGCCTCGCAGGTCCTTCTTCTAAGGGCCTGCGTCAAAACGACCACTGCAATGTTATAACGGATATTGAACTAGCGTATGGAAAAGAAGACCAAGGCAAACGCCTATCAGAGACGGAAAGTGACGACGTTGAGAGACCGTGTTCTCGCATGTCTTTGGAAAGCACCAACTCCTTGTTGGAGCTCCAGAGAAAACGACGAGCTGGAAGCGGCCTGAGTACTTCCGACTCAGACACTAGCGCTGACGCTGCTGCGACTGGCAAAACCAATGCACCAAAAAGAGGCCGTGGTAGACCACCTTCCACGGGTGAGTACATTGGCGTTGGAAGAGCAAGAGCGGAGGCTGCTGCAGCTCGCCAAAAATTCTTGCGGGACGAGCAGAGAATTTCTGAGCAAGAAGATCTATCCCAAAAAATCGATAGATATTTTGCTAGAAAGGAAAGGAGGGAAAATGCCCTCGCTCTTAAAAGGGACTCATCAATTCCCGATGAGAAGAAGACAGCTACCTTGCTGGCCCAAGAAGTCGAAGAGGGAGTGGCTCTTATCATAAACGTCGCCAAAAAATCTGGCAACCTTAAGGGAGATTATGTAAGGGCCCTAAAGAAAACTGCCGAGGACATAAGACAGCACTCTCAACTCTTGAAGGAATGCTCTTCGTCAAGCGAAGTAATCAAACTTCAGGAAGAGTTGGCGCGCCAGAAGGAGGAAAACCAAAGACTCAAAACAGATAAAGAGTCTTTGGCTGCGGAATTGGTTAGCCTTCGCAATGATTTGGCGGAGATCCGAGCGGAAATCACAAATAACCGCCCAACCTCAAGCCCGGTAGTTATAACGGAAGACTTGACGCGCTCTATTATGGTCCAAGTTGGGACCATGATGAACGCTAGATTGGAGGCACTAGAGGAACGCTTGCTACCTGAAAAGCGTATACGTCCTCCGTTAGCTGCTGACAATAAAGTTCAAAGCAGCAGAACTGAAAGGAACAAACAGCCAGCAAATTTACCTCTTCCAGGTCCCCAATTGGTCAAAAACAAGGGAAAAGGTAAAGGCAAGAAGACGGCTGCCAATTCTGGCAACCTGGTTCAACCTAGAACAGGGCCAAACGCTGCTTGCAATGTCGCGTCTCAAATGGCTTTACCCCATCTAGGTTCGTCATCCAGCAAAGAGACAGGAGGACCACCTACAGTTCAAGAAACTGAAACATGGTCCACGGTTGTAAAAAGGGGTAAAAAATCATTACCAGCTACTGCCCCGGCTAATAACCAGGTCAAAATGAAGGGCAAACCAAAACAAGCTGCTCCTAGAATCCGCGTTCCTGGATCAGCGGCCGTGACCATCTCGTTAGAAAATGGTGCAGCGGAAAAAGGATTAAATCTTGGTGAAGTGATGTATGAAGCTCGCCAAAAACTAGATCTGCGTGGCATGGGAATTGGGTCCCTGCGAATGCGAAAAGCGGTTACGGGAGCTAGATTAATAGAGCTTCCAGGGGCAGACTCAGCAGCCAAGGCAGATATATTGGCTGCTAGATTACGAGAAATTCTACCACCCGAGGCGAAGGTAAACAGGCCAGTTAAAGTCGGAGAACTCCGACTGACTAAACTGGATGATACGGTTTCGCCTCAGGAGATCATATCAGCGATCGCGGCGATAGGGAACTGTTCTCCTGAAAATATTAAAATTGGGGAGGTCAGAGATGGACCCAGGGGTCTTGGATCCGTTTGGGTTCGCTGTCCCCTAAACACGCTTAAATTGATGAGCAAAGTGGGAGAAATACAAATAGGCTGGAGCTTAGCCCGAGTCAAGATCTTGCCCCGTCAGGAGTTAAGATGCTTCCAATGCTTGGAGGTAGGCCACGTTAGAGCTACCTGCTCGTCTAACGAAGACCGCAGCGATCTTTGCTATCGCTGCGGTAATGGCGGTCACAAGGCGAGGGACTGTGGGGAGAAACCTCATTGCCCTCTGTGCGCCGCTGACAAGAAACCGGCCGATCATCGTGTCGGCGCCAAGTCTTGTAAGCGGCCAAACAAGAAAAATGGCACTGGTTCTGTGAAGCCCAAAGGCAAGCCTGCACGCTCGTTGCCTCAAATCAACGAGCCGATGGAACAGGGGGAGCCCGAAATCATTAGCCAATAATGGCAATGAGATTCCTACAGGCGAATATAAATCACTGTGCCTGCGCTCAGGATCTCTTTCTACAGAGTATGGCGCAGTGGTCAATTAAGGTTGGATTAGTCTCGGAGCCATACTTTGTCCCTGCAAGGGACAATTGGGTGTCGGACTTAGACGGCGTGGCGGCTATTGTCATCTCGGGAGCTGCTGGCTTGCAGCTCAGGGATGTGACTCGAGGTCACGGATTTGTTGCGGCGTTAGTGGGGGAGGAAGTCACAATCTCCTTATACTTTTCCCCCAACCGTCCGCTTGCTGACCTCGAAGTCTTGCTGAGCGAGGTGGAAGCAGTGGTTCTCCGTAGCCGCCCTCGCCGGGTGCTGATCGCCGGGGATTTTAATGCCAAGTCAGTTGCTTGGGGTTCCCCGGCGACACATGCAAATGCATTCGGCGACGCTGTAGTTGAGTGGGCGACGGCTCTAGGTTTAGCTGTCGTCAACAGAGGATCGACACCCACGTGCGTGCGTCGCAACGGGAGTTCAATCGTCGATCTGACTTTTGCTACCCCCGAACTCTGGGCCCTGATCAAGGGCTGGAGGGTAATCACGGATGTGGAGACATTCTCGGATCATCGTTACATCCGATTCGATGTCTCCACGACCCGTCAGACCGCCCCGTCTCGCGGTCCGTCGTTTAATGGGGGACCAAGATGGGCCCTCGGAAAACTGGACAAGGAGCTCATGACTGAGGCTGCCATTGTTCAGTCATGGCTGACCGGTCCAGGACGGGCTGCCGACCTGAACGACGAGGTGACGTGGTTTCGTGATGCCCTCACAGAGATCTGCGACGCATCGATGCCCCGCGCGGGCCCTATGGCTCCGAGACGGCGGGTGTACTGGTGGAACGCTGAAGTCGCGCAGTTGCGCGTAGCGTGCATCGCGGCAAAGCGCCAGTATACCCGCCACAGAAGAAGTGCGCGTCGGAACGAGGCCGAAGAGAACCGCCTCTACGACCTATTACGAGAGGCAAAACGGGCCCTTAAAGACTCTGTATTTAGGGCCAAAATTGCCTCAAAGAAGGAACTGCTGGAGACGCTCGACAATGATCCATGGGGGCGGCCGTACAGGTTGGCGAGGCAGAGGCTTCGCCCCTGGGCACCCCCCTTAACGAGTAGTCTCCTGCCCAACGTCGTGGAGAGCGTGGTCTCGGTCTTGTTTCCGACAAGAGAGGAACATCCAGCCCCTGTCATGGGCGGATATGTCGCGGCTGCGGAAGCTGAAGAGGTGGTGCCGGAGGTCACCGAGCCAGAGTTGGCGGTGGCCGTCAAGCGCCTCCAGGCAAAGAAGACGGCTCCGGGCTTGGATGGTATCCCGGGGCAGGCCTGGGTGGTGGCGCTGAAGCCCTTCCTTGCCGAAAGGATGTGTAACCTGTTCTCCTTGTGCCTGGAGAGAAAAGTGTTTCCAGAGCCTTGGAGAACGGGGAAATTGGTGTTGCTGCGCAAGGAGGGGCGCCCCGCCGACTCACTTGAGCCCTCGGCGTTCCGGCCCATCGTTTTGCTCGACGAGGTGGGAAAGCTCTTAGAGCGGATAGTGTCCTCCCGCATCGTCGGGCATTTGGAGGAGACTGGTCCGAACCTATCGGACCAGCAATTCGGCTTCCGCGGCTGCCGCTCAGCGGTCGATGCGGTGCAATGCGTCCGTGATATAGCGGACGAGGCAGTCTCGCAGGGCGAGGTGGTGCTGGCAACCTCTTTGGACATAAAGAATGCCTTCAACACCTTGCCCTATTCGTGCATAAGGGAGGCACTTATCTATCACCAAGTGCCTCTCTATTTGAGGGAAATTCTTGGGTCGTACCTCTCGAACCGGCAAATCACTTATCCGGTTCGGGAGGGGTGGTGTCGTCGCGAAGTTACGTGCGGTGTTCCGCAGGGGTCTGTTTTAGGCCCGCTCCTGTGGAACATCGGGTATGATTGGGTTCTGCGCGGCGCCAACCTCTGGGGTGTCCAGGTGGTGTGTTACGCCGATGACACCCTGGTTACGGCTCGAGGGAAAACGTTTCGCGAGGCCGCCATCCGGGCTACGGCTGGCGTAGCCCAGGTGGTGCACCGCATCAAACTGTTGGGCCTAGAAGTGGCCCTGAATAAATCCGAGGCCATGTGGTTTCATGGGCCTCGGAATCGCCCGCCGGTGGACTCCGCCATAGTAGTGGGCGGGGTGAGGATTGCCGTCGAGACAACGCTACATTATCTGGGTTTAATTCTCGACGGCCGTTGGAACTTCCGCGCCCACTTTGAGCGCCTGGGGCCGAGATTGATAGTGGCAGCAGCGGCTCTTTGTAAGCTGCTGCCAAACCTGGGGGGCCCCAGGTCAGGTTGCAGGCAGCTATATGCGGGGGTCGTGCGGTCGATGGCCATGTACGGCGCCCCGATATGGGCTGACACTCTGGATGGGCCAAACGCGGCGCTGCTTCATGCGCCGCAAAGGCTCATGGCCACCAGGGTGTCGAGAGGCTACCGCACAGTCTCTCGCGAGGCTGCCTGCCTGATGGCGGGGTCGATGCCGTGGGACCTAGACGCGAAAGTCCTCGCGTCGACGTTCCACTGGCGGAAGGAACGGCGGGCTCAGGGCCACTGGCCCACGCAGACAGAAACGGCTGCCTACCGCTTGGAGGTACAGGCAGTCGCCCTCGAGGCTTGGGCGCTAAGGCTGGCCGTGCCTAGCGCCGGGCATAGGACGGTGGAGGCAATTCTCCCCGTCTTCGAGCGGTGGTTGCAGCGGGGACACGGAGCTCTCAGCTTCCGGCTTACGCAGATACTGACAGGGCATGGCTGCTTCGGTAGGTATCTGTGGAGGCTGGGCAGGGAGCAGTCTGCCCGTTGCCATCACTGCGCGGTGTGTCCGGAGGACACGGCCCAGCATACCTTAGAGGTATGCCCGGCCTGGAGTGGAGAGAGGGCGATTCTCCAAGCGGAGATCGGCCCCGATTTGTCGTTGGGGGCCGTTGTGGCCGCCATGGTCGATTGGTCGTCTGCGTGGGCTGCGGTGGCCTCCTTCTGCGAGACTGTTATGCTTGCGAAGGAGGCCGCCGAGAGAGAGAGGGAGATTGCGGACCCAGTTCGGAGAAGGGTCCGCCGCCGCGGTGTTTGACACTAGCACCGCGGCTCTTGGAGCGTCCATTAGGACGTGAAGCCCCGTTAGTGTAGTCACGAATCTGCCTAGCGGGGTTTCAGAGGCAGGGGGTGCTCAGAGTGAGGGCTTCTGGGTGCCCATCAAAACCTGCCTCGAGAATGGCGGAGGCTCAAGGTGGTGGCTTTGAGTCTCCGAAGAAGAAGAGGGCAAAAAGGAGGGGCTTTATCTTACCCCTCCCGAGATGTGCGCCGTTAGGCGTGGTGCGCGGGACCGATGGTAGTCTTCCTCGGGTGTTCCCCGTTGGTCCCGCACTTAATGCACCTGAGTTGGCCACCCGTGGGGTTTTAGTCAGTAGAAGTCTGACATATCCCCGTCGCACCCTCATGCGGCGGGGAATCCATGAGGATTTCCCCACGTAAAAAAAAAAAAAAAAGGTTAGGTTCCCCCACACGGTACAGCCTTGTCGTGGCGTGGGGGCTCAGTAGCCTCGGGCAATCCAGTCCGGGGTGAAGCTAATGTACCGAGAGCCGAGAGTGCGCTTCTCTCCTCTGCTTCCAGAGTGAGCAGTAAGCGGACGGGAAGTCGTGGCACATTCTGATGTGCACGGCTTAGCCCCAGCGTTTGCCCACATTGGGCAGCTGGGGCGGGTGTTAGAACCTGGCGTCTGTATCGCACCGATCGGCCAGGTTCTGTCTTTGTGGGGCGGCAGTGTCTTCATGATACTGCCGGCCAACCCGTAAGCCTACTTCGGTGGGAACGGGGGCTCAGGCCACTGAGGTCTGGGCTGCGACGAAGAAAACCTCTATAAAAAATTACCCCAATCCCAAGGTCAGCGTGCCGAGGGGATGAATGTCTGGAAGGAGTCCAGTGCCTAGCGCAGGGGGGGTAGGGGAATTTAAATGGAAAATATGGATTCGGCAAGTTTTAAAAAGTATACCCAGGTGGGTCCCCGAAAGGGGGAATCCCACCCTTCCGTTTCGGCGGAAGGCAGCCCCACGTACTCTGGGGGGGGCAAAAACTGCCTCGCAGGCTCTTCATCTAAGGGTCTGCGTCACAATAACGACCACAGCTTTACTATAATGGACACTGAGATAGCGAATAACTTGGACTTTCCCTATATGGGAAGCATTGAGGATGTTGACCAGGCTTCTGGAACTGACTTGGGCGGTGTTGAGTCTGATGAAGACTACAACACGCCAACGACAGGGCCAAGTACACGGTGTAACTCGGAAAGCAGAAAGCGGACACGAGACGGCGTGGGTTCTTGCCCATCGGACTCCGACACAAGCAGAGACACTGTGAGTGGTAATACTCTTTCAAAACGAGGAAGAGGGCGAAAACTAACAAATATTATTTATTTTCAGGTTGCGGAAGGCGGAACACTGCTAAATGAAGGTAAGTAGCTATGAAAAGCCAAAAGAACACAAAAAGAGGGTACAAAAGTCAACTATTAATTTCTAAATTCCTAACGCCCATACATTTCGTATCGCGCTAAGGTGAACTTTGAAAAACATTTTTTTCGAATTTTCTCGAAAAGTATTGGGCCGATTACGGTGTTCAGGCACTCTAAAAATCTTTTTCAACGAGAACTATCTAATTCAGTACAAAAAAGTGGCAGTTGGCCTACAAAAAATTAAAAATATTTTCGAAAAACCTAAATTTCGATGATATTTTATGATATTTTACACTTAAAACTAACAAATATTATTTATTTTCAGGTTGCGGAAGGCGGAACACTGCTAAATGAAGGTAAGTAGCTATGAAAAGCCAAAAGAACACAAAAAGAGGGTACAAAAGTCAACTATTAATTTCTAAATTCCTAACGCCCATACATTTCGTATCGCGCTAAGGTGAACTTTGAAAAACAATTTTTTCGAATTTTCTCGAAAAGTATTGGGCCGATTACGGTGTTCAGGCACTCTAAAAATCTGTTTCAACGAGAACTATTTAATTCAGTACAAAAAAGTGGCAGTTCGCCTACAAAAAATTAAAAATATTTTCGAAAAACCTAAATTTCGATGATATTTTATGATATTTTACACTTAAAACTAACAAATATTATTTATTTTCAGGTTGCGGAAGGCGGAACACTGCTAAATGAAGGTAAGTAGCTATGAAAAGCCAAAAGAACACAAAAAGAGGGTACAAAAGTCAACTATTAATTTCTAAATTCCTAACGCCCATACATTTCGTATCGCGCTAAGGTGAACTTTGAAAAACAATTTTTTCGAATTTTCTCGAAAAGTATTGGGCCGATTACGGTGTTCAGGCACTCTAAAAATCTGTTTCAACGAGAACTATCTAATTCAGTACAAAAAAGTGGCAGTTCGCCTACAAAAAATTAAAAATATTTTCGAAAAACCTAAATTTCGATGATATTTTATGATATTTTACACTTAAAACTAACAAATATTATTTATTTTCAGGTTGCGGAAGGCGGAACACTGCTAAATGAAGGTAAGTAGCTATGAAAAGCCAAAAGAACACAAAAAGAGGGTACAAAAGTCAACTATTAATTTCTAAATTCCTAACGCCCATACATTTCGTATCGCGCTAAGGTGAACTTTGAAAAACAATTTTTTCGAATTTTCTCGAAAAGTATTGGGCCGATTACGGTGTTCAGGCACTCTAAAAATCTGTTTCAACAAGAACTATCTAATTCAGTACAAAATAGTGGCAGTTTGCCTACAAAAAATTAAAAATATTTTCGAAAAACCTAAATTTCGATGATATTTTATGATATTTTACACTTAAAACTAACAAATATTATTTATTTTCAGGTTGCGGAAGGCGGAACACTGCTAAATGAAGGTAAGTAGCTATGAAAAGCCAAAAGAACACAAAAAGAGGGTACAAAAGTCAACTATTAATTTCTAAATTCCTAACGCCCATACATTTCGTATCGCGCTAAGGTGAACTTTGAAAAACAATTTTTTCGAATTTTCTCGAAAAGTATTGGGCCGATTACGGTGTTCAGGCACTCTAAAAATCTGTTTCAACGAGAACTATTTAATTCAGTACAAAAAAGTGGCAGTTCGCCTACAAAAAATTAAAAATATTTTCGAAAAACCTAAATTTCGATGATATTTTATGATATTTTACACTTAAAACTAACAAATATTATTTATTTTCAGGTTGCGGAAGGCGGAACACTGCTAAATGAAGGTAAGTAGCTATGAAAAGCCAAAAGAACACAAAAAGAGGGTACAAAAGTCAACTATTAATTTCTAAATTCCTAACGCCCATACATTTCGTATCGCGCTAAGGTGAACTTTGAAAAACAATTTTTTCGAATTTTCTCGAAAAGTATTGGGCCGATTACGGTGTTCAGGCACTCTAAAAATCTGTTTCAACGAGAACTATCTAATTCAGTACAAAAAAGTGGCAGTTCGCCTACAAAAAATTAAAAATATTTTCGAAAAACCTAAATTTCGATGATATTTTATGATATTTTACACTTAAAACTAACAAATATTATTTATTTTCAGGTTGCGGAAGGCGGAACACTGCTAAATGAAGGTAAGTAGCTATGAAAAGCCAAAAGAACACAAAAAGAGGGTACAAAAGTCAACTATTAATTTCTAAATTCCTAACGCCCATACATTTCGTATCGCGCTAAGGTGAACTTTGAAAATCATTTTTTTTCGAATTTTCTCGAAAAGTATTGGGCCGATTACGGTGTTCAGGCACTCTAAAAATCTGTTTCAACGAGAACTATCTAATTCAGTACAAAAAAGTGGCAGTTCGCCTACAAAAAATTAAAAATATTTTCGAAAAACCTAAATTTCGATGATATTTTATGATATTTTACACTTAAAACTAACAAATATTATTTATTTTCAGGTTGCGGAAGGCGGAACACTGCTAAATGAAGGTAAGTAGCTATGAAAAGCCAAAAGAACACCAAAGAGTATATAATCACTCCGTTTTAAGAGATGGCACTACGAAGAAGGCAGCTAGCTCAAGAGAGAGAGCTAGCTTTCTAAAATAAGAAACATTTGCTTTTTTCTTTAACGTCATAATATAGTCATTTACACATAAGTTTCAAATAAATTATACTTCGGGTTCGAACACCTTGCACAAAGCAAAGCATTTTTATCAGATTCTATCATTGATAGCATAAAACAGTTTTAGATTAAGCATTCGTTTACATACATACATATGCTCACGGCTATATATCCCTAAACGGGGTAGCCAGGAAATAAAATATTCCTCAGCCACTTTTGGAAGTTCAGTGGGGAAAAGATGGTAATAATAAATAATTGTTGGTGACGGGTCTCCAACCAAATCGCCCAAATGTTACTTAAAAAGCCCCTATACCCTTAGTCGCCTCTTACGATCACCCACGGGTAGAAATGGGGTAGTGCTATTCTAAGCCGACGAGTCTTGTATCCTATCATTTAACACCTAATCCCATGAAAGATGTACTAACTTTTGACATGTCTATACTTCGAAATAGGGAATATGTATAAACATGAAAATCTCAGCACCGTTTTTGTTTTTCCATGACGTCATTTTGAGAATGGCTGCCATGGTATTGCTTAATGCGTGTGGAGCATATTTCACACGCATTTTTATTTTGTATGTGGGGTGAACGACATTTTTAGAAATTTTTTTGAAGTGTAGAAAATTTGTGTTCCGACTCTCGGCTTCAATTAGGTGGCTCCATTTACCAACTTTGCCATCATAATGCATTTCTCCAGCAGATAAAAAATTATTTCGTATAGATTTAAATAAGTGTGGTATATCATACATGATATTTACTTTCCTATTCTCACATATGAAAAAATTGTCATCAACGTTTTGGCCCCCAAATTTTTTTAAAAGGTTTAATGCACCTACATTAGTAGGACTTTGGTCACAAATGGTGGTAACAATTTTAAACCCTGCTTCATATAAAACCGTCAATAATTCCTTAATTATTTTCTGCAAGTTTTGGGATGAAGTGGTTCCTTTGATAAAGTAATATGCAATTGGTTGTTTGTATTTTTTTCGTAGGCCTTGGACCATGAAAACCAGTGCGTGGTCAGCTATTTTATTAAACCTCTCATTACCTAAATCCTCAAACCCTTCTATTTTATCAGTGCCCTCATTATATATAATTCTTTTTTTTAAAGCAATTTCATCAAATAAGAGGGCACTGTATTTATTAATTTCAGTAAGATTTGAAATTTCTTCTTTTAACTTGAAAATTAACTTTTTGTTAATACCTGGTTCCAGGGGAACATTTTTTATCATTCTCTGTAAGGTTCTTACACTTGGGACAGGTAAGGCCCATTCGAGGTATCTATATGCCTTTGGTGACCGTTTGAAAATAGCTAGAGCCCACAACTTTGTTTTCATGGACCAACGATTTCCAACAGGTTTTTTCTTATAATTTTTAATTGCATCCTGTACCAATCTATACAATGTTTCATTATCTAATTTCTCTATATTTAATTTGGTTGCTGCAAGTTTCCTTAGTGATAATTTTGTCTCTTTTAATTTTTCTAACAGCTCTTTTTCTTTCAATGCGGGGCCTGGAAAAGATATATGTTAAAATTTGAAATTCCAGAAAATTATATATATATATATATATATATATATACATACATACTCACGGCTATAAATGCCAAGTAGGAGTAGTCAGAGCTAAGGAATTAGAAATTCCTCAGCCACCTTTAGAAACATAAGTGGGGAAAGGATAGTAAAATGAAGGTTGTTGGTGATGGGTCTCCTACCTCATCGCCCAAAAATCCCTTAAAAGCACCAATACCGTTGGTCGCCTCTTACGTACACCCACCGGAAGAAATGGGGTAGTGTTATTCTAAGCCAACACTACATAGCAATATATCTGTTTTACCACGTATTATCCCATTTCCAATAGCTAATTGCCTAATTTGAAAGCCCTTAATTCTGATTTGATTAATCTTAATTCTGATGCTATCCCTACCCCATTTGGGATTACAGGCGTGATTTTATTGATCATTATTTATCACTTAATTGGAAAATATGGTGAAAATTTGCCTTCTTCAATTGGTGCCTCTATTAGGCAATGCGGCTGGCAAACAATCACCAGTAACTATTTATCAATATCTCTTACTATTCTTAATTGCCAAAAGTGGTCAATGAATCTGACATAATAGGTTCTGACACACGGCATTCTCATATTAAGTTTACAGGCGTGACAATATGCATGTGAGTATGAATGAGTTGCAGTGGTACTAATACTTTTGGACATTGAGACATATGATACTAATTATTAAAAAGCACAAAATTTTGCCTGTACATCATACTATCAACTATGGCATTCTATAAAGAAAAATAAATACATACATACATGTACTCACGGCTATATATCCCTAAACGGGGTAGCCAGAGCTTTGGAAATAAAAAAAATCTCAGCCACTTTTGGAAGTTATGGGGGGAAAAGATGGTTATTATAAATAATTATTGGTGAAGGGTCTCCCACCTCATCGCCCAAAAGAATCTTCAATAGCCCCTATAACCTTAGTTGCCTCTTACGATCACCCATGGGTCGAAATGGGGTAGTGCTATTCTAAGTCGACACTACACAGCTGTAGTAGCACAAAAATAAATACATTACCTTTATTTTCAGATGATTTTCTCTTCCTGATATAATTTGTGACACAAAAAGATGATGGCCCAGGTACAGCTAAATCAACTGAAATAAAGAAATAAGACTTTTAATACATTAATATGCTAACCACTATAAATCCCTAAAAGGGGTAGCCAGAGCCAAGGAACTAAAAACTCCTCAGCCACTTTTGGAAAGTTAAGTGGGGAAAGGATGGTAAAATAAAGGTTTTTGGTGATGGGTCTCCATCTCATCCCCAAAAAATCCCTTAAAAGACCCAATACCGTTAGTCACCTCTTACCTACACCCACCGGAAGAAATGGGTTAGTGTTATTTTATGCTGACACTACACAGGAAAGTGTTATAAATATTATTATTTGTCTTTATTGACAGACTGAGAATAGCAGCTGGTTTCATAATATATGTCATTATCTGTCCCAAATGTGAGGAATTAATATCTGTCTGGCACAGTTTAGTGTGTGTAAAGACTAAAAAAAATATGAAATATTGTACAAACCATTCTGTCCACTAGTACTAGGTAATTCATTGTTGGCATGAGAAGTGATCACATCCACATTGGTAATATTTCGCAGAATATCTGTAATTATTAATATTAAACAATCAAAATTATGCCATACCTCATATCATTATTCAATATTTAAATATCATAAATCTTTGGTGACCAAAAAATTATATACTTACTCTCAGTTGTGACACTTAAATGAGGTATTTGCCGTTTTTTTAATAGTGGTACAATACTTTGTTTTGTAATTGATGAGGACCCTAAAACAAAGGAATTAACATTACAAATCTTATATTAAACACCAATTAAAAAACTTTGGCCACTCTGTCAGTAACGAAACTCAATAAGTCACTATTGGTAATAAAGGAGTAAAGGACATGAAAATCACATGTTGAATAACATTTTAATAATTGGTTAGTTGTATAATCTAAGAAGTATTTAAGAGGCCCAACAATCCCTTGGTAACTTCATAAACCATAGTAGTACAAATGTGACAAAAATAACAGAATTGAGACTTTTCTCAAAAAGATGGTTTAGCTTACTCTAGTGATACACTATATTGTAATTTATATAGTGAATAGAATATGTGTAAAGTTGTATCTATTTAATACTTACCATATGAATGTGCAGGTTCTTGACACATGAACATTGGGAATTCTTTCAACTCTTCATCAGATAATGGTGGTTTAGTCAAATTAAGACTTGGAATAGCATGTTTGGATAATCGGGTTCTAAGTGGATTGAAGTCTTCTTTACGAAAGTGTTTGTCACAGACAAATTTTAAGCTATGCAATTTCTCTATAGGTATGTGTACCAAATCACTTATGCCAATTATTCTAACCCAAGCTCTGCATCTAAAATAAATATGTATTTATTAGAAGTTATTCATTACACCTAATTATAATTTCAGTGTCCCATCATTAAATACTACAGTTAAGTCCAACATAAGTTTAGAAAAAAACAAATAAAGTTTAATTCAGACCAGCTGTAATATTAACTTATGGTTTTCAAGAAGAAAAAAGATAAAAAATGTATGATACACATTTGTAAATGTATATATGGTATGCAAAGGGTTGGGGTGTACCGAAGGGGGCACTATGGGGACAGGACTTAGAAAATTTTCATCCAGTTTTTATTTATTATTTTAAATAGTGCCCCAAGCAGAAAATACTAATGAGTATGAACCTACCTTACGGGATCCCGAGGCATTCGACTTAAAATTGTGCTCGATCCAGGGACTTTTCTTATTCCACAAACAATACATTTTTGCCGGCTCGCTCTTAATTTTGGGGCCAAAATTGGTTCACTCATTCTTGCAGAATAACGTACACACAACAGAAAATATACAATTCAGTACTAAGTAATAACTAAAAAATATGAATCGTCCTTTGCGAAAAACTAAATAACTAATGTACGAAAAAGACTAACACTAAGAGAAAAAGAATTAAAGTAAAATAAATCGTCTTTGCGCGAAAAAGTTTTTGACGAACAGAACACTAAAAAACCACACTTAACCTAGATAAATCGTCTTTTTGCGAAAAACTAAACAACGAGACAAACTAAGTGATGAGAAAAATAATTATGTGGTATATATGTAGATTGAATATCCGAAAAAACTAAACAACACAGAAGACAATATTTGTAGCTAACCGAAACATTCGCCATATTGTTATATACAATCAGGGCTTGCAACCCTACGACAATATTTTATTTTTTTAAGTTGGTAGTGAAAATGTGGACGGTTTGATGTTAAGCTCAAAAAGACCTTATAGTAAACAGGCTAAATGCTATTACAGAAAAACAATTATTTTCAATCCACAAAAGTTCGAAGTGTCGCCCGCCTGAAGAACACAAAAAGAGGGTACAAAAGTCAACTATTAATTTCTAAATTCCTAACGCCCATACATTTCGTATCGCGCTAAGGTGAACTTTGAAAAACAATTTTTTCGAATTTTCTCTTTTTTTTTTTTTTTTTTTTTTATTGATCTACAAAACCAAGTACAAAATTAGGAAAGTAACAATACAACAATATTGACGACATGTTTTTCTTTTGCACTCTACTTGATGTAGATACTGCATGCTCGTTAATACATAAATAAATATTTTATCTTAGACCTATGATTGTAAACACAAGAATAAAAAAAATACATTAAAAATTAAACACTAAAAAATTTAAATAATTTAAATAAAAAAATCTGACAACAATGACAATGATTGTAAACACAAGAATAAAAAAAAAATACATTAAAAATTAAACACTAAAAAATTTAAATAATTTAAATAAAAAAATCTGACACCAACAAACAAAGGCATAAAAAAGAAGATAAAAAAGATAAAAAACTCAAAAAAGTTGCTCAAAAAATAATAATAATTATGGAGCACTATAATAAATTGATAATGAGTGTTTCACGGCTGCCAAGCTATCATTAAATATATCTAAAAGAGATCGAACTGAGTTAGTTGACGAACACATGCGATAAATAGGGGAGTGAGTTCCTAGATTGGTTCTTACTGACGGGAGACGAAAGGTTTTATTATTTTGAAGCCTACTACAGGATCGTGGAATTGAAAAATTTAATGATTCTAATAGTTCAGGAGAATCTATTTGGCCGTTTATTGTTTTGTAGATAAAAAGAATATCTGATATGGTCCTACGACTTTTAAGTGTTTGTAATTTATAATGACATAGT
Source organism: Bedellia somnulentella (assembly GCA_963576735.1). Lineage (NCBI taxonomy): Eukaryota > Metazoa > Arthropoda > Insecta > Lepidoptera > Bedelliidae > Bedellia > Bedellia somnulentella. Next base: position 16,762 of record OY755182.1, on the reverse strand, counting down.
CTTTTATCATAAGAAGTTAGGGTATGACACAGGCGATCATTGAAGCTTAACATGTAGAGAAACCTCTTTTGCACAATTTCTAACCGATTCGAGTGAACTGAGTACCCTGGGTTCCATACCACACTGTTAAACTCCAAGATACTCCGAACCAAGGCCTTATAAATTAATATGGTGACTTGAGAATTTTGCAGTACCTTAGTTTGCCTATTTATGAAGCCAGCCAAACGCGAAGTCTTCTGGATAATATAATTAAGATGCTCCCGGAAGTTTAGCTTATTATCGACCATTACGCCCAAATCCCTTACACATTCTTTTGAAGGTAAAACCTGTTCGCCTATTGTGTAGGTGGCATTTTGGCAATGTTTTTTCCGAGAAAAATTTATAAAGAAACATTTTTCGGGGTTCAACTGTAAGTTATTTTCATTGCACCACCACTCCAATGTTTTAAGGTCAGCCTGAAGTAGTTGGATGTCGGTTTCTTCCTTAATTACCCGATATATTTTTAAATCATCTGCGTACATTTTGCACTCTGACTTAATTAAATCAGGAAGATCATTTATAAATACCAGAAAGAATAGTGGTCCGAGATGAGATCCTTGTGGTACGCCTAAAGGTACTTGACACTCCTTAGACTTAAACCCATGGGTACAAACTAACTGTGAGCGTTTAGAAAGGTAAGACTTACACCATCGCAATAGTGAACCGTGAACACCCATCGATTCAAGACGCATCAGAATTATATCTTGATCCGCAAGATCGAAGGCCTTCCTAAAATCAGTGTAAATAGCATGCACTTCGTTACCTTTGTCTAACTCAGTAGCTATATAAGAAATGTAGGAGACCAGATTTGTAGTCGTAGACTTCAACGGTAGAAAACCATGTTGATTTTTATTAATAGCTGTTCTTAGGTGTGTCAACAGATGTTTTTGAACGATTGCTTCTAGTATTTTACCGATTATGCACAACATGGATATTGGTCTATACAGAGCAATATTATTTGGATCCCCACCTTTTGGAATAGGAGTTAAGTGGGCTAATTTCCACTTTTGGGGAAAGACTCCTGCTTTCAATGATACATTAAAAATATATGTAAGAGGTAGAGATATATTTTTAGCGCAGTTTCTAATAACAAGTGGTGGAATAGTATCAGGACCCGGTCCCTTGTTACAATCCAGTGATTGAAGTTGTTTCAGTATTTCCTCTTCTGTAATAGTTAAGCAACCTATATTTGAGCAACACTCCTTGTACAGGACATTAAAATTAGAAGGACAATCTGTTTTAGCAGAATGTTTAACGCTTAAGTAAACCTGTTGGAAATAAGAGGAGAACAGATCACAAATTTGTTGACCACCTTTAGCTGTTTCTGAGTTGTGGTACATTTCGTTTGGTAAACTAGACTTAGACGATTTTTGATCATTAAAATATTTCCAGAAAAATTTAGGCTGCTTTCGCATATGATCAATGGCGTGTGCTTTAAACATAGAAAAACATTCTTTGATCATAGAGTCACAGCGAGTGCGAGTTATATCAAAAGTAAGTTTGTCAAGCGGATTCCCATATTTTTTGTAGCGTCTGTGATACTTTGCCTTTTCCTTCAAGGATTTTATTAAGGAACGAGAAAACCAGATTGGATAGTGTGAATCCTTAGGCTTTCTGACCGGCGTGTGTTCCATTATAATATCCAAGAATCTGTCATAAAACAATGCAACTATAGTGTCAACATCTTCTATATCCTTAAATAACTCCAACCACCTAATGTTTAAGAGTGCATCATTTATTGCTTCATAGTTACTAAGAAAAAAATTTGGAGATTCGGTTTTACGATACTTTACGAAGGTGTTGTGCGGTTTCGAGAAATTTATGTCTAAAGCTGGATGGTGATTTTCTAGTGATAGTAAAGGCCTAGAAGCTTCTTCAACGGTAAAACACGAGGGTTGGTTACTAAATACTAAGTCTAGTGTGCGGTTATTGTGGTTAGTTACACTATTTAATTGTGACAGATTATTATAATTTATGTTGTGTTCTCGAAAAGTATTGGGCCGATTACGGTGTTCAGGCACTCTAAAAATCTGTTTCAACGAGAACTATCTAATTCAGTACAAAAAAGTGGCAGTTCGCCTACAAAAAATTAAAAATATTTTCGAAAAACCTAAATTTCGATGATATTTTATGATATTTTACACTTAAAACTAACAAATATTATTTATTTTCAGGTTGCGGAAGGCGGAACACTGCTAAATGAAGGTAAGTAGCTATGAAAAGCCAAAAGAACACAAAAAGAGGGTACAAAAGTCAACTATTAATTTCTAAATTCCTAACGCCCATACATTTCGTATCGCGCTAAGGTGAACTTTGAAAAACAATTTTTTCGAATTTTCTCGAAAAGTATTGGGCCGATTACGGTGTTCAGGCACTCTAAAAATCTGTTTCAACGAGAACTATCTAATTCAGTACAAAAAAGTGGCAGTTCGCCTACAAAAAATTAAAAATATTTTCGAAAAACCTAAATTTCGATGATATTTTATGATATTTTACACTTAAAACTAACAAATATTATTTATTTTCAGGTTGCGGAAGGCGGAACACTACTAAATGAAGGTAAGTAGCTATGAAAAGCCAAAAGAACACAAAAAGAGGGTACAAAAGTCAACTATTAATTTCTAAATTCCTAACGCCCATACATTTCGTATCGCGCTAAGGTGAACTTTGAAAAACAATTTTTTCGAATTTTCTCGAAAAGTATTGGGCCGATTACGGTGTTCAGGCACTCTAAAAATCTGTTTCAACGAGAACTATTTAATTCAGTACAAAAAAGTGGCAGTTCGCCTACAAAAAATTAAAAATATTTTCGAAAAACCTAAATTTCGATGATATTTTATGATATTTTACACTTAAAACTAACAAATATTATTTATTTTCAGGTTGCGGAAGGCGGAACACTGCTAAATGAAGGTAAGTAGCTATGAAAAGCCAAAAGAACACAAAAAGAGGGTACAAAAGTCAACTATTAATTTCTAAATTCCTAACGCCCATACATTTCGTATCGCGCTAAGGTGAACTTTGAAAAACAATTTTTTCGAATTTTCTCGAAAAGTATTGGGCCGATTACGGTGTTCAGGCACTCTAAAAATCTGTTTCAACGAGAACTATCTAATTCAGTACAAAAAAGTGGCAGTTCGCCTACAAAAAATTAAAAATATTTTCGAAAAACCTAAATTTCGATGATATTTTATGATATTTTACACTTAAAACTAACAAATATTATTTATTTTCAGGTTGCGGAAGGCGGAACACTGCTAAATGAAGGTAAGTAGCTATGAAAAGCCAAAAGAACACAAAAAGAGGGTACAAAAGTCAACTATTAATTTCTAAATTCCTAACGCCCATACATTTCGTATCGCGCTAAGGTGAACTTTGAAAAATAATTTTTTCAAATTTTCTCGAAAAGTATTGGGCCGATTACGGTGTTCAGGCACTCTAAAAATCTGTTTCAACGAGAACTATTTAATTCAGTACAAAAAAGTGGCAGTTCGCCTACAAAAAATTAAAAATATTTTCGAAAAACCTAAATTTCGATGATATTTTATGATATTTTACACTTAAAACTAACAAATATTATTTATTTTCAGGTTGCGGAAGGCGGAACACTGCTAAATGAAGGTAAGTAGCTATGAAAAGCCAAAAGAACACAAAAAGAGGGTACAAAAGTCAACTATTAATTTCTAAATTCCTAACGCCCATACATTTCGTATCGCGCTAAGGTGAACTTTGAAAAACAATTTTTTCGAATTTTCTCGAAAAGTATTGGGCCGATTACGGTGTTCAGGCACTCTAAAAATCTGTTTCAACAAGAACTATCTAATTCAGTACAAAATAGTGGCAGTTTGCCTACAAAAAATTAAAAATATTTTCGAAAAACCTAAATTTCGATGATATTTTATGATATTTTACACTTAAAACTAACAAATATTATTTATTTTCAGGTTGCGGAAGGCGGAACACTGCTAAATGAAGGTAAGTAGCTATGAAAAGCCAAAAGAACACAAAAAGAGGGTACAAAAGTCAACTATTAATTTCTAAATTCCTAACGCCCATACATTTCGTATCGCGCTAAGGTGAACTTTGAAAAACAATTTTTTCGAATTTTCTCGAAAAGTATTGGGCCGATTACGGTGTTCAGGCACTCTAAAAATCTGTTTCAACGAGAACTATTTAATTCAGTACAAAAAAGTGGCAGTTCGCCTACAAAAAATTAAAAATATTTTCGAAAAACCTAAATTTCGATGATATTTTATGATATTTTACACTTAAAACTAACAAATATTATTTATTTTCAGGTTGCGGAAGGCGGAACACTGCTAAATGAAGGTAAGTAGCTATGAAAAGCCAAAAGAACACAAAAAGAGGGTACAAAAGTCAACTATTAATTTCTAAATTCCTAACGCCCATACATTTCGTATCGCGCTAAGGTGAACTTTGAAAAACAATTTTTTCGAATTTTCTCGAAAAGTATTGGGCCGATTACGGTGTTCAGGCACTCTAAAAATCTGTTTCAACGAGAACTATCTAATTCAGTACAAAAAAGTGGCAGTTCGCCTACAAAAAATTAAAAATATTTTCGAAAAACCTAAATTTCGATGATATTTTATGATATTTTACACTTAAAACTAACAAATATTATTTATTTTCAGGTTGCGGAAGGCGGAACACTGCTAAATGAAGGTAAGTAGCTATGAAAAGCCAAAAGAACACAAAAAGAGGGTACAAAAGTCAACTATTAATTTCTAAATTCCTAACCAACGAATACAGATACTCTAACGAGAAGAATGCTCACTCCATACAATACGTATTTTTGTTAGTACCTGCGACAAGTGGTCAGATGTCGCTGTTGTCTAATTTTGGAATGGCGGGAAATTTGAAAAATCTACCATTACCGATGTGGCGGGAAATTTGAAATTTTGCAATACTTTTCTAGGATCTTGATTGATACTGAAACATTCATTTAATTTTATTTCAAGGAATAAAAGCTAGGTATTGGTTTGCTTTTTTTGCTTGAAATAAAATGAATTCATATTGAAGGAAATAAATAAAACGAAAAGTAAAATTTCAGGAGTTTTTTAATATTTTAATTTTCTTAGCTAGACGTTTCTTGGCGTATTCGCTAGATATTCACTGTGCAAAATCTTTTTATCATTATTATTGAAACCGAATTCTGTATAATTTTTATATTCTCAGACCTTTTTTTTGTCATTTTTTTCTAATAATTTTATGCAATTGTACTTTATTTTATCCTCATGGTCATTTTCTTTTAAATATTTTTTTATTAGTTTAGCAGATTCTTCAACACAGGCTACAAAGCTATGGTTAGCATACTGAAGACTATGCTTGCCACCTACATATTCTTTAAATTCTGTGAAAATATGTACTTCAGACTGCTTATTGGCAAGCATAGCCTTCGTACAGCTCATGCAATCTCTCATATTTTTTTTGAAAATAAAACCTCAAACATACGCGCAAGCCTGTGTTTCTGCTGAGCTTTCTATATCTGCCTCTGGAATATCAAGTTGCCCATGCCCATGCCCTGAAGCACTAGGACCTGATTTGGTTGTCAGGTAATTAGATTTTGACACTGTTTTATTTTTGCTTCCGCTACGAATATTTCTAATATTGCTTAAAATAGCTGTTTTAAAGCCAGCAATGAATGGAGCGACTGTGGGATTATCATTTGACCCGCAATTGGCTCTTATACACCCAAATAAATTTTTAATGGGATCTTGATTGATTCGCCTTGTGGGTATGCTTTTAACGTTATATTTTTTATTGAGATTATTCCACCGTCGCTCATATCCATGGATCAATTTAAGCCAGCCCAATTGTGACGGTGGCTTTCTGCGGCACCCAATAAATTATAACTCATTTACTAAAACATACATACATACATATTCTCACGCCGTTAGTTCCCATTGGGGTAGGCAGAGACTATCGATCGCCACTTTGTACGATCCTGGCAAACCTCTCTGGCTTCGTTTGCATCCATCAATCTTTTCATACATGCTCTTTTATTCTTCATACTGCGGACACCTGCCTTTTTGAGCACATTTTCTATTTGATCCAAATGTGTCTAAAACTACAAATACAATTAACACAACTAAAATTTACTAAAACTACAGATTTTTTTAAAAAACTCCATATGTGGGCTCCGGGGTTAGTAAAATTAGTTTTATATGGTTTTCCTTCTTGCTGGTCTGGCGCATTAGCATTCAATAAATCAAATAAATTACTGAAATGCTCCAAAAATTTTGCGGTGCAGATTGCTGCTGCAGGTAACTCATCTGAAACAACGATGCTATATGTATATATGTATAGTTACATTTTTATTTTAAACGAGGTTATATTAAGTTATTTTTTTACTTAAGGTACATAGAACTTATTCTTCAAATGAAATATATAGTGACTACTCTTTTGATGAGAAACAATTTTACTACTACTACAGCATTAAAATCTATTGCTTATTTTTAAAGATGTCATCATACACAGGCAAAAAGTAACCTTTCAGTTCGCGCTTGAAGGTGATCCTACAGCATACATCATGGATTAGTCGGGAAGATCCTCTAAATACAATTTATAAAAATTGTTTTATGATTTGTCATACAGTTATTAATAATCAGAATTATGAATCGCATTTATACATACATGATTATAACTGTGTAGTGTTGGCATAGAATAACACTATCCCATTTATTCTAGTGGGTTTGCCTAAGGGACGACTAACGGTGTTGGGGCTTTAAGGGATTTTTGGGCGACGCGGTTGGAGACCCAACACCAACACCCTTTATTTTACCATCCTTTCCCCACTCCACTTTACAAAAGTGACTGAGGATTTTTTTATTCCTCAATGGCTACCCCTTCTAGGGATTTATAGCCGTGAGAATATGTATTTATGTGTGTAAGTACATACATATTCTGCCTAAAAAGTTGATAGGTAGATAACTCACTGGTGGATGCTTTAGAATAAATGCCCATTGCCGCAGAGTGGCTTAATATTTGGGTTTGACAACTTAGGAGCAAACACGAAGTGAGGATTGCTATTATCTAGCTCATAGAACTTTTTTATGTGCTTCCAAGATGCAACACCTGAAATGAGAAAAACAAAATTTATTTTAACCATTTATGCAACTTACTTATACACACAATGTTGTTTCCATTGGGGTAGGCAGAGACTATAGATCACCACTTTGTACAATCCTCGCATACCGCTTGCTTTGCTTACATCTATCAATCTTTTTATTCACGCTCCTTAATCTTGAGCACACTCGTGTCTCCATCTTGTCCATTAACAGTTATCCACTTTTGCTCTATTGTAGTGTGTTCAACATGCAGAGTAATGAACTCACAGCTCACCCTATGATACCCATCTTTTAAAGTCTAGTTAGAATATAAGCACTTAACAATGACTATATTCATGTTATAGAAATTAAACATGTATTTAACCTCTTTTAAGTAATACAAAAAGCATGCGTAATTCTAAATTAAATAACTTTATATTCAACTGCAAAACCAAGCATTTATTTTCATCCCTCATGAATCCAAATTTCACTATAGATCTCTTTCACAAATGGTTACATTAAAAATAACTTTAAGTTTTAAACTTACTGGTAAACATTTTCATTATTTTTGCTCAGAGTTGGAAACCTATGAAGTCTAAGTCCAGGGTTTGTAGCTTCGCTGGAACCACACTTGGAGCAACTGAAGTAGAAAAGAAAAGTTTGTATAAGCATAACTAGCAATTAATGATAATGTAATGATTAGCAGTATGTGTATTAATAACCATATTTATGAGAACTACTCGTATTTACTTATTTCAAGGAAAGTAAAACAGCTATCAATACAAATTAACATCATTTGAATAGTTAGCATGAAGCTACTTATAGAATCTCACGGTCAAAAACAAATTAGCAAAAAAAGTGCATTACTAATATATATTTGCTTTTGAAGTATTAAACATGGTTCATATGGCAGTAAAATAATATACTTATAAGATGAAATAATAAACGTATGTGTTGCTCTGTAAATAAAGAATTTATTTTTTTTAGTTTAGTCACAAGCATCAAATTACAAAAAAAAACATAAATAACATAGAATAATACAGAATTCTCACCTGTAAATAAAGAAACGACATTTAAAGTTTATTCTTTCACCATTTACTTTTTATATAATTAAAATAAAACGTTTTTAAAATAAATTAAATGAACATGAAAATAAAATATCTTATTATAATTTTTCGGAACATGTCAATGTCATTCACCATATCGAATGACATAATAAGTCATAGACTTCTAACTGCAAAAAGTATTTATTAAAAATTTATGAAAGAAATGCTAATTTCTTTACATCTCCCCCCTAAGGAAAGAAAATTTTCAGGGAAATTTTCTTCATAACTTAATCCCTGGCTATAGAATCATCGTCCTCAAAAAAGTTTACTGGAATTAGTTTTGTTATATGGAATAGATTTGATTCCTCCTTCCTATGTCCAGTATCAATCTTGAATATTGTACTCGATGTCTTTTCTATTATCCTATATGGTCCAATTCTTAATTCTTCAAGTTTTCTTCTATTTAATTTATTTCCATTTTCCACATAAACCATATCTCCTACTTCAAATCGCCAATCTGTCATTTTCTTTTCTACATTTTTTTTATTGTAATCATGCGAAATAATTGTATTTCTTAATGCTATGTTTCTGTCTTCCATCCAGTCACTATATATTTTTTGTTGTTTCAGCTCATTTGGCAATATTGATACATCAGTTCCATATAAAAGATATTTCGGTGAAAATCCAGTAACTGTGTGACAAGTTTCATTATACTTACTAACACATTCTTGTGCTATTGTTGTCCAGGCCTTCTTTACTCCTTTTTCATTAATCTTACACCTTATTTTGTTGACTATAGTCTGGTTCAGTCTCTCATTTAATCCATTTGAGAATGGCGCATTAACTGCTGTAAATACCATTGTTATTTGTTCTTTTTTCAAAAAATCTTTAAATTCCTTAGAATTTATACCTGGATATTGGTCTGTTAGCAGTAATTTAATATCTTCCTTTTCTGTTATTTTCGAAATAAGTCTTATAAAATCAGAAGCGTTTTGCGTTTTTGATGTTAAGATAAATGCGTATCTAGTGAAGTGATCTACTAATAAATGTAAATATCTCTTCGTTGATCTAGAACCTCCGAATCCTCCAATTGTGTCTATAGATACTATTTCAAATGGTCTCTTGGCTGGACCTAGATGTGACATAAATCCATATTTATTTAATCCTCTTGTTTTATTCTTTATACACGTTTCACACCTTCTGCATATTATTCTTATGTTATTTGTTAAGTTTTTTGCCGAATATAAGGATCCAATAGTCTTTTGCATTTGCCCCATACCTATGTGGCATAAGTTTTCATGTACTTTTTTTATTAATTTCATGCTCATTTCTTCTGATAGTATAATTTTTGCCTTGTTCTTCTCTATTTTGTGGAAAATTCCTTGTTTTTCAATTAGTTTATTTTTATTTTGCTGTATATCATTATTATCTTGTTGATCTCTTATAATATCTTGTAGATTTATTAAATTTATAACTTTCAAAATTTCTTCCTTGTTTTCATCTGGCTCTAACACAGGATTCCTACTTAAGCAATCTGCTTCTACATTTTGTTTTCCAGGTGCATATTTTATATTGAAATCAAATTGTGATAGGTAATATGTCAAATCTCCTAATTCTTCATCTGTTCTTGATTTAATGTTCATATTTTCAAGAGGTTTGTGGTCTGAGTATACTGTAAATTGTTTACCTATTAACCAGTATTGCCAATATTTAACAGCTTCTTTTATGGCTAAACATTCTAAATATATAGCTTTCTTCTTCTTTTGACATGCATTCAATTTTTTTGAAAAATATGCTACCGTTTTTTCTTTTCCATCTGCTTGTGTTTGTTTTAAGATTGCTCCAACTCCCTCTATAGATGCATCCGTATAAATATTTATAGGTAAGTCTTTATCGTAAATCTCTAAAACCGGTTGTGAGCACAGAAGCTTCTTTACATAATCAAATGATCTCTGGCATTCATCAGTCCATATGAATTTTTGATCTTTCCTGAGTAAGTTGTGTAATGGATCTAGTATGATAGCACTTTTCGGTATGTATTCATGATAAAAATTTGAATTTTCCTAGAAATTGTCTTACATTTTTCTGAGTTTTTGGTGCAGGAAACTCTTTTATTGCTATAAGATTATCCTTTAAAGGTCTTACACAGTTGTTTCGAATTATGTGACCAAGGTACTTGACTTCATCTGATGCAAAACTGCACTTTTTAAATTTCAGTCTGAATCCTTCTGTTTTTATTGCTTCCATCAATTGTGTTAAATGCTTTATATGCTCATCAAAACTTTTTGAAAATATTAGTAAATCATCAATAAAATTAACTGCAAAGTCTGTCAGTTTGTACTTTCTTAGTATATTGCTCAAAACTCTTTGGAATATAGCTGGAGAAGTTTTAAGTCCAAACGGTAGGACCGTCCATTGGTATTGTCCTTCTTGTGTAACAAATCCTGTTTTTTTTCTATCTTCAATGCGTAACGGAATAGACCAAAAAGCTGAATTTATGTCAACGGTTGTGAATATGGTGCAATTTCTTGTCTTCACTACCAAGTCATCGATCAAAGGAAATGGTTGCGCTTGTGGCACTACTATTTTATTTAAATCTCTAAAATCTATGCATAATCGAGACTTTCTATTATCTTCTTTTTTAAATGCCATTGTAACTGGAGCGGCAAATGGACTATAAGACTCTTCTATCAGCTGATTTTCTAGAAGTTTTCCTATTTGCTCCTCCATTTCTTTTTTATCTTCCATAGTGCATCGGTACGGTCTTTTGCTACAGTACGTGTCCACAATCAGATCTATTCTTGCTTCAAAGCCTTTGACTGTACCGATATCATACTTGTTTCTTGCAAAAACTGTATCATATTTATTTATTAGTTTATTTATTTCTTTTTTCTCATATTTATTTAAATGTTCTGTTTTCATTTCAATATCCTCTTCTTTTATATGCTCATTAAAATTTATTAAGTATTCTTGTAATTTTTTTTCGTCTTTATGCTCTTCATCTGTATTATTATTTATACATATATTTTTTTTTATTTCAATGTCAAAATTTTGTTTTTCTATTTTCTGACTTACTTTTAAATCCTCTGTTTGTATAAGCTTGTATTTTTTTATCAAGTCTAGTCCTATTAAAAAATCATATTTGAAGTTTTCATTATCGATGATATAAATATCCACATTTTCTTCTAATTCAAATATCTTTATCTTTAAGTTAGTCAAACCGTTTGTTTTTTTAACACCATTAATTGTTATTAAATTAGCTTCATTGTAGCCATTTCTGACTTCTTTTAATTTCAACAAATTTGAGTTAATCAGCGAAACATTTGAACCTGAATCATAAATTCCTTCTATTTCTAATGTATCGTTTATTTTTAGTTTGACTTTTATTAATGGTGTTACTTCTAGTTTTTTTGATCAGTTTCATTTAATTCTGCTTCAATTTTCATGTTGTTAACGTGTTTAATATAATTCTTTTCTCTGGTTTCTTTTTCCTTTTTAAACCAACATGTGCTTCAGGGTGGTATTGCGTGCCTTTATTCAAATTTTCACAGGTCTTGCATGGTTTTTTTTCTTCTTTTTTATATGTATTTGTATATGTTCTGCTTGAGAATTCATATCTTTTCTTAGTTATAAACGCTTTTTTATTTACCATATGTTCGTATTTATTGATTTCGTTGAACAAATCTATCGTTTCATTTAATGATTCTCTGTCAATCTTATTGATTACAAACTCTGGTAAACCAGCTGCTATCAGATCAACTAATGTTCCTGTATCAATCTTTCGTCTCATTTCCAGTAGAAGCTTTTCTTTTCTTATGGCATAATCTAGTAATGACCCTTCTATGTATCTATATGACAGTGCGTGTGTCACAGGATTCCAACCCTTCCTTGCAAAAGTTTCGCAAAATTTCTTCTTCCATACTGCCCATTCTGATTTCAATGTCAATTTAATAAGCATAGAGCTGTACCAGTCTTTGCAAAATTTATCTAGGAACAGTCGCAGTATTTCAATCTTTGTCTCATCTGCCAACACCTCAAAACGATCACATTCTTTTTCAAACATATCAATCCACTGATCAGCATTTGTGTTCTTACTAGTGAACGTTTCAATTACAAATCTATCTGTTATTTGCTTCAGGTTTTGTGGTCTATTATTCATTATTTTCTCCAAGAAACTCTCTGACACACCTGCTTCTTTTTCCTGCACAGCAGTGGAAACTTGTTGTTGACCCAACTCTTCTAGATATTGTTCTCCAAACTGTATATTGTTGTCATCATCCATATAGATTTTACGTAGTTCATCATCCAAGGTTATCCAAACTCTTCTAGTTTGGTTTCTCTTTGTCAGACTATTCTTGATTTTGCTGTATGCACTAGTTCTAATTATTTCTTTGTGATTACTCACTGGTTGTAGCTCCTCTGGAACTCTATAAACGGTGTTGTCACTTGTTGATATTGTCGTTATACAGCAAACATTAGATTTTCATCTCTTCCTGGCAATATTGAAAATTGGAACCGGAGTTTCTCCATGGCTCAGTTTTAAACAAGAATGTCGTTTTATAAGATGAAATAATAAACGTATGTGTTGCTCTGTAAATAAAGAATTTATTTTTTTTAGTTTAGTCACAAGCATCAAATTACAAAAAAAAACATAAATAACATAGAATAATACAGAATTCTCACCTGTAAATAAAGAAACGACATTTAAAGTTTATTCTTTCACCATTTACTTTTTATATAATTAAAATAAAACGTTTTTAAAATAAATTAAATGAACATGAAAATAAAATATCTTATTATAATTTTTCGGAACAGGTCAATGTCATTCACCATATCGAATGACATAATAAGTCATAGACTTCTAACTGCAAAAAGTATTTATTAAAAATTTATGAAAGAAATGCTAATTTCTTTACATACTTATTAAACTGATTAAGTAGGGAAAACTTTTTAATTTTATGACCTTAAGAAATATTAAAACATGTAAGAAAATAAATAATATTAACATAACCATAAAAAAATAACTACTGAAAACTTGCCTGAGCGCGCTAAAGTTAGTACATAATAGATCCAAATCTTGACAATAACTAGTAAAACTATAGCTTACTCTAATTATGAAACTGTTTGTATTATATCTGTTTGCATTTGACACTGTCTTCTAGATGAAGAGGTTTAGGTTCGATTCCCACAAGGGCGATTGTTCGCTTACCCTTTGATTAGTTTTGAATCAAGTAGTTAGGTGAAGTAACAACTCAACTATAGTATCTTTATTTTTATGGTAAATAAAACTTTATAATGGGTTGTTTCTGAACCTGAACATTGTACTCTTAACTTAACTCTTACAGTTGCTAAATAATGAAATATGCATAAGTATTTTTACTCACCGGCGATACAAGTGAGACATTATGCAGAAAATATCAATGCAAACGAAATTCAGGGTCAATATCTCACTTCACAAAGTGTCTCAGTCAAAACTGGCACAAAACACGACGTAAATCTTGAAACACGTATCAACTCAACGTATAAGTCAGCAGAAGAGAAGTATCGAGAAGATGAAGAATATTGGAAGACAGAAAACTTCACAACCAATAAAAATAAAATTCAAATTTCCGAGTAACTTAGGTGCAAAAATATTATACCAGCTCAAAATATTAATACAACCAGAACTTCTACCATTTTCTTCATGTATGAAAAAGACGCGACCAAATTCAAAATATGTCAAGTAATTATATTTAGCTCATAATTATATACCTAAATTCAATTGGTTCAATTAATTAATCATAGTTTTAGTGAGTTCAGAACCTAGAAGTTTACTACCATTTTACTGTTTTACCAGCATTGGTCACACTTCAACTGGATCAACTACCATACATTTGTCAATGTGTGTGTGTTGTGTCTGTACACGCGAGTGAACACCCCCTGTTCCTAACGCCCATACATTTCGTATCGCGCTAAGGTGAACTTTGAAAAACAATTTTTTCGAATTTTCTCGAAAAGTATTGGGCCGATTACGGTGTTCAGGCACTCTAAAAATCTGTTTCAACGAGAACTATCTAATTCAGTACAAAAAAGTGGCAGTTCGCCTACAAAAAATTAAAAATATTTTCGAAAAACCTAAATTTCGATGATATTTTATGATATTTTACACTTAAAACTAACAAATATTATTTATTTTCAGGTTGCGGAAGGCGGAACACTGCTAAATGAAGGTAAGTAGCTATGAAAAGCCAAAAGAACACAAAAAGAGGGTACAAAAGTCAACTATTAATTTCTAAATTCCTAACGCCCATACATTTCGTATCGCGCTAAGGTGAACTTTGAAAAACAATTTTTTCGAATTTTCTCGAAAAGTATTGGGCCGATTACGGTGTTCAGGCACTCTAAAAATCTGTTTCAACGAGAACTATTTAATTCAGTACAAAAAAGTGGCAGTTCGCCTACAAAAAATTAAAAATATTTTCGAAAAACCTAAATTTCGATGATATTTTATGATATTTTACACTTAAAACTAACAAATATTATTTATTTTCAGGTTGCGGAAGGCGGAACACTGCTAAATGAAGGTAAGTAGCTATGAAAAGCCAAAAGAACACAAAAAGAGGGTACAAAAGTCAACTATTAATTTCTAAATTCCTAACGCCCATACATTTCGTATCGCGCTAAGGTGAACTTTGAAAAACAATTTTTTCGAATTTTCTCGAAAAGTATTGGGCCGATTACGGTGTTCAGGCACTCTAAAAATCTGTTTCAACGAGAACTATCTAATTCAGTACAAAAAAGTGGCAGTTCGCCTACAAAAAATTAAAAATATTTTCGAAAAACCTAAATTTCGATGATATTTTATGATATTTTACACTTAAAACTAACAAATATTATTTATTTTCAGGTTGCGGATGGCGGAACACTGCTAAATGAAGGTAAGTAGCTATGAAAAGCCAAAAGAACACAAAAAGAGGGTACAAAAGTCAACTATTAATTTCTAAATTCCTAACGCCCATACATTTCGTATCGCGCTAAGGTGAACTTTGAAAATCATTTTTTTCGAATTTTCTCGAAAAGTATTGGGCCGATTACGGTGTTCAGGCACTCTAAAAATCTGTTTCAACGAGAACTATCTAATTCAGTACAAAAAAGTGGCAGTTCGCCTACAAAAAATTAAAAATATTTTCGAAAAACCTAAATTTCGATGATATTTTATGATATTTTACACTTAAAACTAACAAATATTATTTATTTTCAGGTTGCGGAAGGCGGAACACTGCTAAATGAAGGTAAGTAGCTATGAAAAGCCAAAAGAACACCAAAGAGTATATAATCACTCCGTTTTAAGAGATGGCACTACGAAGAAGGCAGCTAGCTCAAGAGAGAGAGCTAGCTTTCTAAAATAAGAAACATTTGCTTTTTTCTTTAACGTCATAATATAGTCATTTACACATAAGTTTCAAATAAATTATACTTCGGGTTCGAACACCTTGCACAAAGCAAAGCATTTTTATCAGATTCTATCATTGATAGCATAAAACAGTTTTAGATTAAGCATTCGTTTACATACATACATATGCTCACGGCTATATATCCCTAAACGGGGTAGCCAGGAAATAAAATATTCCTCAGCCACTTTTGGAAGTTCAGTGGGGAAAAGATGGTAATAATAAATAATTGTTGGTGACGGGTCTCCAACCAAATCGCCCAAATGTTACTTAAAAAGCCCCTATACCCTTAGTCGCCTGAAATTGATAGTTGACTTTTGTACCCTCTTTTTGTGTTCTTTTGGCTTTTCATAGCTACTTACCTTCATTTAGCAGTGTTCCGCCTTCCGCAACCTGAAAATAAATAATCCCACCAAAAACATTAAATGTAAAAAAATGCCAAGTCTCTCGATGCTGTCTTTCCATCGTAAAAAGTTTTGAGATCTCATAGAAGCCAAGTCCTATTCAAAATATTTCGTAGTTATAAATCAACATTTAGTAATTGTATCAATAGTTTTCTTTATATTATAATTATAGTGACTTGGCAATGAGCACAAGAAGAAACAAATAAAACGGCATATTTGGAGGAGTTGAAAGTTACACACACCGCATGCGTAAACATTAATATCACAAAATTAATTTTCTTTTGGTTTATCCGTGTCGTCCCAACCGAATTTCGGCAACGGCAGTCAGTCTTAGTGCACTCTCGATTCATTTACTTTCATAAAGCGATGGCCCGTAAGGTATTCTTAATTATTGTATTGGAGCATGTAGTCGGTAGTGACCATCATGATTCACACATAACAAATAATCTGATCACTGGTCTCGTCACTAACATTTGCACATAATTCCAGGCAGCAAGCAGTTTTTAATTTGTGCTCATTGCCAAGTCACTATAATTATAATATAAAGAAAACTATTGATACAATTACTAAACGTTGATTTATAACTACGAAATATTTTGAATAGGACTTGGCTTCTATGAGATCTCAAAACTTTTTACGATGGAAAGACAGCATCGAGAGACTTGGCATTTTTTTACATTTAATGTTTTTGGTGGGATCTCATTTATTTTTTGTAAGTGTATTTCTTTCTTTTACTTTTAGGTGACCTCACAATTTCTTGGACGTCAGCTACTGCT
>OY755181.1:19072165-19145914 GCA_963576735.1 Bedellia somnulentella | reverse complement strand
GGTCTCGCTGTATATTGTGTTAAATACATTTAATAATTGACAGTTCCTTTTCTCATGATTCATCGATTTAGATTCTGAAGAGCCTAATAAAGCTGATATGTCAATTGATCATAACTTCAGTACATCTTAATGACTCACAAAAGTAAATAATAATAATAATCCCAAATTTTAACAATGCAGGATCATCTACGATTTGTAAGGTCGTAGTCGTCTACGAGTTAATTGCACATGCATCGCATCGTAGCCACACATGCGTAGTCTTGCACTTTTTGACTGCAAATGATTAAATGAAAAGTTTACGCGAGTTGTTTTCTAGGCGCCCAATAGTAATGTATATGTCACAGGAAAATCTTCAAACTAGTTAACTTATAAGTTTCCTAGGAAACTTTTAAGTTGACGGAAATCCGTCAAACAGCATGCGAATTTATGATGATATGATTCTATTATCAATTTCACTAGCAACCATTAGGAAGCTTACAAATTTCCTAAATTATAAATTCAAAACTCGGAAACTTGTCACAAATGATTCTGTTATTTTACAAGTTTTCTAAAAACTATCAGGTAAGGTGTAAATTCGCATGCTGTTAGACGGATTTCCTGCGACTGCCGTGCCCCCGCCAAGTCGAGCGCGAAGCAAACACTGCCATACCATCCTTTTCTGGAACCGTTTCGCCGCATTTTCAGGGCCCTATTCGAGAACCTCTGGATAGGATTAAAACGCTGAAATTTTCGTCACTTAGAAATTCGTATTCACACACTTGAAATCCAATTTTTTGGAAGTAAGTAAAGTACGCAGTAAGGAACCTTAGACTCGGCTACACATATTTTAGAGATATCATTACTTTTTAGAAATAAAATAAACAAGCAGCTCTATCGAGTCTAGGCTAGTTTTTTACAGAATGTTTTTGGTGGGTATATCTATACGTAATACTTTCATACATACATAACTTAGCGCGTTACCTGCGACAGTTTGGAGGGCGGCGGCGACAGGCGGGCGGAGTGCGACGACGAGCGGGGGGAGGGGGACGCGGATGACACCTCGCTCTCATCGCCGTCTGAGCAAATTATAAAATAAACATTTAAAAATATGTATATAAATGATTGTAATACAATGAGTAAATGATATATTTCCTTGGACATTTTTTTTAAATAATAAAAAGTAAAATTCTTTTAGTCATCTGTTGAATATAGTCGTTTGACACACGTACACGTGAGCAATTAGTCATTACACCGGTTAGACTCCTTAAAAACATTGCCTTCGGCTCGGGCTTAGAATCTACGTAGAATATATTAACTTATTTTGCTTGCGCGTATTCTATTCTTTACTGTTATAAAGCGAAGCTTGACGTGCACGTTATTACCGAGCGTGGTGCAGGTATCGTTATTGTTGTTGTTCCGGCGCAGTTTCCGCTGCAGCAGCGGATAGAACCCGTTGGCGGCGGCGTTGTCCGGCTCGTAGCGCAGCACGCGGCGGCACAGCGCCAGCGCGGCCGGGTACCGCCGCCGCAGCACCGCCGCTAGCAGCTCGGCCAGCAGCTCGCTGGGCGCGCCCGTCGCCGCCTCCTCCGCCGTCGCCGTCACGCCCGCCGCGCCGGACATCGCGCTGTAAGGAAACCAACATACTTATACTCATCGTGCTAAAATAACATACTACGACAGGTAATCTCTTAAGGCCTCTAAACTCGAAGAGAGACACTCGCGAAGGTGCGAACCGTGCGCGACCGGATTCAAGTTTGTGCTAAATGGTTCAGTCCGAACTTCGTGAAAAGGTGGTAAATAAAACTAACTCAAATATAAATCAAACCTAAGTCTACAGCTATCGTTAGAATTAACATAAAATTAACAGATACCTTTGTTTTCTTCCACACACCTAGGTCTAGCAATTGATAACAGAAATGGGCTCAAATAGCTTTATAAGCAGACAGTACTACATACAAACGTGTCACTTAAATAAATGACTTATATCGTTGTCGAGCCTTGACTCGACCGAATGCAAATAATTATTTTCCTGCAGAATGGCGCATTTCCTCGCAGTTGGAACCCAGTGCGGACACGCGATTTACACGTTAATCAGTCCGGGTCAGGGCCGACTACCCCCTTTTTGCCAATTGGATGCGTTTGTTTATGTCTTTATTGTTTGCATAATGCTGTTATGAAATTTCAAGGCAAACTTGCTGGATAATTTAAATCTTTTTGTTCAAGAAAACCTCATGTGGGGATTATTACTAATAAATAAAGGAAAGAAAAATTTCGACACAGGCGGGAATCGAACCCGTAAAAGAAATAAAGGATAGAAGAATTTCGCGCTGGCAGCCATTGACACGGTAGCTCAATTGGCAGAGCGTCGGGGCGTATACCCGATGTCGCGGGTTCGATTCCCGCCTATGTCGAAATTTTTCTTTCCTTTATTTATTCTTTATTTATTAGAAACTTGCTGGATATTCAACGAGCTGCAGAGGTAATCTTATTGGCTCAGTTTTATACAACCTTCTAATAAAACTTTCAAGAATCAAAAGATTTACTTTACCATTTCTTTCTGAGGGTGCGTCGCATGAGATGAATATAGGTTTCGTGCCTATTTCAATTTTTGTTGGGTGATGTTGGTGAGGTGAGACCCATCTCTCAGAATAATTTGTTTAACCGATTTTCTTAGCTCAGTTTAGATTAGATTTATTAAACACTAACAATCCAGATTTTAAGCAATTAATGGGGCAAAAAAGCTCTTATTTGATGGCTTACCATGCTTTGGTATTTTTATGTTGACTTGTGTTGTTATAATCTTTTCATTAAGTTAAATTATAAAAGAGTAGAGAACTATCTGATAGTTTTAACTCCAGTATTATTTGCGCAATGTACTTGTTACTTTTGCTGTTATTAAAAAGCTATTTGTTTTAATTAAGACTAAATAGATACAAGAGTATCCCGCTGTTAATACAAAGGGACATAGAAGGTTTTTTTTTCCAATGGACACTCCGAAACCCCGGGCGAGGAAGCTCAATTGCAGTGAAGTCGGGTTTAGATGAAAGAACCACACGTCCAGCGAAACTTTACGACAGCAAAAACATGGCAAAATGCATAGATTTAGTATGCTGTGGCAAAATGTATACCTAGTCCACTTAGTCATTTTAAGCGAAATTCGCGAGTAATCGAGCAACACTGCAGGCTGTTCTCAAGTTTGATGACCCTGCGTAAAATATTTGGAAACGTAAAACTTGTGAAATTCTGGCGGTATTACAATAGTTTTAAGACAACGCACTGTTATATCTTTACTAGTATAATGTTTTCCAAAAAAGAAATTACTAAATGCTTATCGACATTCTAAAGCTTCGTATCAGCGTCTAAGAAAGAGGCGAAAAAGGTTCATTTTATTTGCTTAGATATTTTATTCGTATGTGTAGTGAGAACGAATACAATTCAAACATATAACATAAACATAACATAAAACATAAACGTCCACGCCGAATATCCCCGAAGGGGTTGGCAGAGGTACTAATACTTCTGAACATCATGTGATTTTGTCACCTGGTGTTCAGAGTACCCACGTTTTGCATGGACAGTGTACTCACGTGATAGTACCTTTTCTGTACACTGTCACATGACTAAGTACAACTCAGCCATGTGGGTTTCCTCACGATGTTTTCCCTCACCGTTAACAACCGTGATAAATTAACCACACATATGTCTTTAGAAAAGACAAATTGGTGTAGGCCCGAACCGGGATTTGAACACTTGTCGTTTGCACGATAACCGGTGTTCTACCCATTGAGCTATCACGTCGTCGTCGTCGTCGTCAAACATATACTTGTACATAAGGTTATAGCCCCAACACATGGATACTCAGAAATTAACGAGCGACGATTTCTCAACCACTTGGCTGTAGGGGATATAAAGGTCGTGATTTTTATTATCCTTAATTGTAGATGAGTCGCTTAGTGAATCGTACAACAATTGTATTACTTAACAGAATCAGCAATATTGGACAGTCTACTAATACCTTATGAGTACCCTTCATATTACAGCTTATACGCAATTTACAAGATTGCATACTATACCAGCATTGGTAAAAATAAACTGATATACAAGAATAAGAAAAATACCATAACATAAACATAAATTTACGAATAAAATTGATTTGCTTTGCTCCAAATGAGTGCTGATCACTGGGAAACATTTGGTATCGAGCCATGTTTAGTATTGGTGAGGTATGAATCAATAAATCTTACAAAGGCCTCTGTATTTATCAGTATGTGAATTGTTACTGCGATCCAAATATCTTTAGACGTTTTACATAAACAAATAAACGAGAATATACTTACGTCGTGAATAAGAAGCACTTGTTTATATTATTGATTAAGCGGGTGCAACAGTTGTTTGAAAAATATTGTTGTAGAAGATGCCCTCTTACATAGGTCTGCTGCAGTAGGCAGTGGCGGAACTAATACGGTAATTTGGGAAACCCGCTTAGTCATCAAGTTCGCCAGTCTCATCACTCGCCACAACGGTACACCAACTAAATATTGTTTGTGATGGTGACATTAACATTGAGCAACTGTCAGTTGGCGTGCGCAGTGAGCAGTGCGCAGAACATGGTGTCGTACAGCCTTGCATCATCTGTGGAGGACACTGGACACAGACATAGGAATCATGTGCAGGGTTGCGTCGAACGAAGGCAAGGTGAAGGCTTTGAATTGAAATTCAATGAGTTGGAACAAAATTGGCTTTTAATTTGGTCGCACATTCCAGCTAAGGCGACTATTTAAGTAAAAATGATTTGTTTACTAACTACTCAAAACTCAAACGTTCACGCCGCATATATCCGAGGAGTTGGCAGAGGTACTAATACTTGGAAATACATGACATCACCTGGTGTTCAGAGTACCCACGTTTTACTTCTTCGCCAGTCTACTCACGTGATAGGAGGCAAACGTCTCGCGTTTGTACGAATACACTGTCAACTTACTAAGGACAACTTAGTCAGTTGACAGTGTATTCGTACATACATACATACATATACTCACGGCTATAAATCCCTAGAAGGGGTAGTCAGAACTAAGGAATTATAAATTCCTCAGCCACTTTTGGAAGTTAAGTGGGGAAAAGATCGTAAAATAAAGGTTGTTGGTGATGGGTCTCCAGCCGCATCGCCCAAAAATCCATTAAAAATCCCCAATATCCTTAGTCGCCTCTTACGTACACCCATGGGAAGAAACGGGGTAGTGCTATTCTAAGCCGACACTACACAGCAGAAAGTATTCGTGACCAAGATAAAATAACTACACATATGACTTTTTAAAATAGATTAGATATTGTAAGAAAGATAGAAAAAGGAATGTTGAGATGGTTTGGGCACATAGAGAGGATGGATGATAGTAAATTGGTAAGAGGGATCTATAGAGCTAGTGTGGATGGTAATGTTAGTAGAGGACGACCACGGAGAACACACTTGGACCAAATTGAGAGTGTGCTCAAAAAGGCTGGCGTCCGAAGTATGAAGAATAAAAGAGCATGTATGAAAAGATTGATGGATGTAAACGAAGCTAGAGAGGTTTGTCAGGATCGTGCGAAGTGGCGATCAATAGTCTCTGCCTACCCCAATGGGAACTAATGGCGTGAGTATATGTTATGTTATGTATTAGCATGTTTAATCTAGCTGTAGCTGCGTCCGTCTGCGTCCCCGATGTTTATGAGGATTCTATGCTTTCGTAACGCTTTGCTGCGACGTCGTAGTAAAATTCTATGTTACCTTTTTTCTCATTTCAGGTACTATATACACAATAACATTCTGTAAACTGTTTATTTTGGAGATATGGCATATGGCGTGGTTCGACTTGTTCCGGAAAAACGGATACACATGGTGCCAGACAGCGAAAACTGGGACATAGAACTATTTTGGGAATGTGTGCACATAACATAACATAAAATAAACGTTCACGCCGAATATCCTCGAAGGGGTTGGCAGAGGTACTTATACCTCTGAACATCACGTGACTTTGTCACCTGGTGTACAGAGTACCCTCGTTTTGCATGGACAGTAAACTCACGTGATAGGGGGCAGGCCGATCGCCGTTTTGTACGAATACACTGTCACATGACTAAGTACAACTCAGCCATGTGGGTTTCCTCACGATGATTTCCCTAACCGTTAACAACCGTGATAAATTAACCACACATATGTCTAATAAATAAAGAATAAATAAAGGAAAGAAAAATTTCGACACAGGCGGGATTCGAACCCGCGACCTCGGAGTAAATTCGGAGGTAGGAAACGCAAACACTACTAAAACGTGTAAAAGAAATAAAGGATAGAAGAATTTCGCGCTGGCAGCCACTGACACGGTAGCTCAGTTGGCAAGAGCGACGGGGGCGTATACCCGAGGTCGCGGGTTCGAATCCCGCCTGTGTCGAAATTTTTCTTTCCTTTATTTATTCTTTATTTATTAGTAATAATCCCCACATGAGGTTTTCATGAACAAAAAGATTTAAATCACACATATGTCTTTAAAAAAGACAAATTGGTGTAGGCCCGACCCGGGATTTGAACACTAGTCGCTTGCACGTTAACCGTTGTTCTACCCATTGAGCTATCAAGTCGTCAATGTGTGCACAAGATAAGCAAAAGATTAACAGAATATTTAATACTAGCATCCAGAATTTTAATAAGCTCAAGATAACACTCATTTGCAGTAGTTACAGAGCGAAAACATTTTTGGAGTTGGTAGAGAGTGCAACTAATGGAACTTTGTTATTATGTAAAAATAAAAAAAACTTCGATGTTCATCCGCAGGTAGGTCTCCTCTATGCATGAAGCATTGCCAGCGAAGGAGGGTTGCTGACCTTTATAAAGTTAATAAAACCGCAATTAACACATTGATGAATCTATCAGGCCATTCAGAAACTACTAAGAAAAAATAATTTATGATTGATGAAGTTTTGTCGGTGTACCCAGAAGCCAAATCGAGAAAGCACCAGCACAAGTTCGCCATGAACTTTATAAGATAAAAATCCTCACAGATTATTCCCTCATTTACGAAGCTACTTGACACCAAAAAGGTGTACTTGACGGTGCTATTTGGAAAACATGACAGTTCGCGAAACGGGTGCGTAAGTGGAGCTGTAAAGTTTGCTGGACCACGCAGCTAAACGCATTGTGAATACAAAAAGAAATTCTGTCAAGCTTGGATTATAAATTTCTGGGTGATTTATTTTTAATCGGTAAGTATGATCGGTATGTTTTGATGGCAGTTCTGGGCACGTTGAATATAAATAGAAGTCCATTGAAGATCCTGAACTGGAAGATGGAAGCATTACGTGACGTGCTACGTCCCACTACGCGTGGTAGCGATTGGGCAAACCACCGCATAAGAGGCTCTTATTTGAAATAATACTTGGCCATCATCTACAAGATGCCGTAAACCTATAAGATTTAAATTTACAAAACAAACCGAGCGGGTGTCCCTTCACAAAGAGCAGTACTTCAAGAAAAAAAAAACTTGTTACCGTCTGCATACAATGATCTACAAATAAATCACAACATTGGATGACAAAGTATGCTGTGCTTTCTCGGACATCTCCTACTTACCTAAATAACCGGCTTCTACTGAACTCGAATCCTCTGATAACTAGCCTTAGGAGAATCCCATGAAATTAGATGACACTCTTTCTCTATATTACTTGAATTTGTTAGTTAGATGATTTAGATTTCGTATTTATTTGTATTTCTATTTAGCTTTTCAATATTGTATAACTCAAATGTAATGTAGAATTTATAAATAATAGGTTAAGTTTAAGGCAAAAATCGTAATTTCACACCTAGAATAAAATATGGAAACATAGAAATAATTGTATGTTTTTTTACTAATGTTATTTCATGTTTTTCAGTGAATAAACATTTTTTAACTTCATGAAGCTTTTATTACAAACTAGTGGATCGGCCCAGCTTCGCACGGGTAGCGTAGTTTTAAAAATATCCGAGGTTTTTTTAATCACTGCTCGCCCTTTGTGAAATTTTGCGCCATGATTACAACTTAAAGCACTCCTGAATAGTATAGCTTTGAGATTGTGAAAGCGCTTTTATGAACGGTTCAGTATCTCCGAAAATAAACCCTTGCAAACCAACAATCAGAGTTACAAACTTTGCATACATCATACATATACTCACGTCTATCTTTTGCCCGCGCAACCGTTACACAAAAATTATCCTTATAGCATGATTCAGTATTCACGTGCCACGACGGCGGGATGGCTTACTAATTTATAAGTTTGGTGTTTTTCCACATTGGGTTTTTACACATCCAATTTACCTATTCATCCTTATCATGCCCAAACCGTCTTAAAAATTTTATTGCCTTAGTATTAGTATATGGAAAAATACTAGTTTTCATTGAAACAAACCTATCCCAAATGTTTATTATTATTATTATTTATTTATTATGGCAATTGTGTAACACATTTTTGCCAACGTCACGTCATCAGAGGAAATCATATAAATGAAAATTTAAACAAATTGAGTATATTTGTAAGTAAATTAAACGAAATAACAGCAAAAGAAGTGAGAAGTTAATTGCCTTCTCGAAAAACAAAAATTAATTATTTTATATTTACATGAGATACAAGTAAAAAAAAGATATAATAAATGAAATAAAGATAATTTACATTAAAGTTTAATGTTATTGACATGTAGGAAAGAAGATATGATTTTAATGATAATGAAACTAATGTCATATAATAATGCTGAGATTTTTGATGGAAGAGGAATATTATTGTCTATTAAACTTTGGTAGAAATCATTATGTACATATAAGGGGCAGGCAAAAAATATATGATCAACATCACCCTCCGCGAGACCACACTCACAGAGACTTGAATTAAGAATTTTAATTTTGTTAAGATGAACAGGAGTGCTACAGTGGCCTAAACGTAATCTACTAATAATAGAGCAGTATTTTCTATTAAATAAGTTATTGCCTTTACAGCAAAACCAGGGTTTGTGCGGAATTTCGGGCTGTATATGAGCAAAAGTAGCTCCCTTAAATTTGCTTGAAGCATACCATCGAGATTGCCATTTTCTCCGAAGGTCACGTTTGGGCCTGAGGGATAAGTCTTGAGCAAATATTTCGAAGGGGACCCTATCTCCACAGAGAACAGCCTCTTTAGCCGCCTTGTCTGCTCTTTCATTGCCTTGAATGCCCACATGACTTGGGATCCAAGCCAGTGATACTGACAAACCAAGGGAGTTACATCTTAACAAAAGATGTTTAAATTGAAAAAGCAAGATGTTTTTACTACCTATTTTGAAAGGGTTTGACTGAAGTGAATGAAGAACGCTTAATGAATCTGAGAATATGACACTACTATTTAATTTGAAAAGAATTATATATTTAATGGCTTCAATAATCCCACGGTACTCGCCAGTATAAACAGTGGTTTCAGGAGGGCACTTTATCTTTTGTATAATGTTATAATTTTGATGATAAACAGACACTCCAACGCAGCCCTCTTGACTAAATTTAGACGCGTCTGTAAAGATAAAATGCCGACCGGGCCATAACTCATTTGTGATCGACAAAAACTTTTTTGAAGCGAAAAGATCATTTTTGTCAATATCGAGGTTTAGTATCACATTAGGGATATTTAATATTGATTCAAAGTCGGCGTTAAAAAGAGGAAAATTTTCAATTTTATGTATCGGGTGTTTTATTTGCTTCAGTTTATAAAAACTATTTACTAAACAGGGTTTATTTTTATGAGTCCAGTATGGTGATGTATTAACATAAGAAGAGAGTAATTGTAATTTAGGGAGAAGGGGATGATTGTATTGACTTATTCGGAATAGGAATTTATCAGATAGGTATTGTCGTCGTAAGTCGAGAGGAGGTTCACCACACTCCACTTGTAGCGCATTTGTCGGGCTCGATTTCATGGCTCCACAAATTATCCTCATGGCTCTCGTTTGAATACGATCAAAAAGAGAAGCTATGGTTAGGCTGATTGGGGCAAAAAGGAACGAGGCATAATCCATTACGCTTCTAATGGTGGCATTATACACCATTTTTAAATAGAATGGATGGGCTCCCCACCATACACCGGCGAGACACCGAAGAATATTTAAGTTTTTTTCACATTTGGAAATTATATAATTAAAGTGAGATCGAAAAGATAATTTTGAATCCAGAATAAGACCTAAAAATTTAATTTCGTTTCTGATGGGGATTAATGAGTCTGAAAAGTTTATTTGAATGTGAGGAATGTTTCTTTTTCTTGTGAAAATGACTATGGAACTTTTAGATGGTGATAGATCGAGACCATGGAGGCTGAGCCAATCCGAAAGCGACTGGATCCCCTCCGAAATGTGGTCCGCAGCGATTGTAATGTTTTCATTGTTGGAATATAGGACAATGTCATCTGCGTACTGTAAAATTCGACAAAAATGGACAACGGACCGGAACAAATCGTACGTGTAAATGTTAAATAAAAGAGGGCTCAAGACAGATCCCTGTGGTAGTCCCTTGTGCAATATGCGGCTTTGGGAAAGGTTCCCATTTGCACGAAGGACAACCTGTCTGCTTTCAAATAAATTAAAGATGAAATTTATAAATTTAGGTGGGAGATCCAGAGCTATCATTTTTGACTTCAACAATGGGAGAAGAACATTATCGTATGCTGAGGTGATATCCAAAAAACCAGCTACAACAGATTCGTTCCTTGAAAAGGCTAGCCGAATATCTGTTGTAAAGATACTCAGGCTGTCCAGTGTGCTTTTGCCTTTTCGAAAGCCATTCTGAGAATTTGGAATGAGTTTTCTATTTTCGACAATCCATTCTAAACGGTTTTTAACCAAATGTTCCATAATTTTTGTCAGCACACTGGACATAGCTATAGGGCGATAATTGGAAGCTACATCAGGATCTTTCCCTAATTTCAAAATTGGAATCATAACCTGTGTTTTTAGCTGGATTGGCACAGTACCAGTTTCCAAAATAAGGTTTATTAAATTCAAAAAGTAATTGTGAAATGACTCTCCTGCGTTTACTATGAAGGAATACGGGATGTTATCAATGCCTGGTGATGACTCTTTTACGGATTCCAGCACTAAGTGTAATTCCTTCATAGTAAATGGTTTGTCATATTCATACCCGGAATGATTTTGAGAGCCAACAGTTATCTGAGGATTTTGGGGTACGAAAGGGGGTGCAATTTTATTCAAAAAGTCATTCTCCCACTCAACAGAGGCCGGACAGCGAGGAGAAGATTCGTGGAAGACTCCTTTGAATTTTTTAATTTGTTTCCAAACTAAATATGATGGTGTGTTTGGCGAAATTTTTTCACAAAACGATTTCCAGCCATCCATTTTCTTCTGTTTCAAAAAAAATTTTGTTTTATTGTTTACAATAATGAGATTGTTGAAATTTTCATCAGACATGCATTTTATATATGATAATTCTGCTTGTTTACGATTCAATACAGCCTCCAAACACTCACCGTCCCACCATGGCGGAGATCTATGGGTGATAATACCTATTGTTGTTTTGGGAATGGTTTGTTCAGCTGCGTCAATTATTCCAATTAATAATGCATCTGTGCAGTGGAACACTGAAGAGCTGTTGATAACTGGAAACTTACTAATATTTAAATTGAGGGCGTCTGTAAATTTAGACCAATCGGTAATGTTATTAGTTTTAAATTTAAAGACGGGATTGTTAAATGTGCGTTTTGTTCGAAATGGAAGTGATATGATAATGGGAAAATGATCACTACCAAAGGTGCTCGGATGTACTGACCAAGACATAGATGCAGCCAAACCCGCTGACACCAATGTTAGGTCCACAGCACTAGCATGTTCCTGAGGTCTAGTCCGTCTAGTTGGAGAACCACTGTTCAACATACAGAGACCAAAATGGTCAAGTAAATTGAACAGTGGGTTTGCCAAGTTATCTGACCTACCACAACCCCATGCTGGGTGATGTATGTTAAAATCGCCCATGATAATGAATGGGCCATCGAGATGGGTGAGGATGTTAAAAAGGTGATCTATGATATGTGATGAAGGTTTAGGAATGTACAATGAGATGAAGTAAATGTTATGAATTAAAATAATTGCTATTGACCAATTGTCTGGGGAATCAATGTGGATTCTCCTGGCAATTGTGTCGTTATTGAGGAAAATTGCGGCTCCGCCGCCAATCCCACTAACCTTGTCATCCCTGAAACATTGATAACCAGGAATCCTAAAAGGATTCCCTGGTTTAAGCCATGTTTCAGATATGGCAAAGATGTAGGGTTTAAATTTATTAATTAAATATAAAATGTCTGTCTTTTTATTTTGAATGCTTTGAGTGTTCCACTGTATTGCTGTCTGACACAGCTGGTCCATTATTGATTTTTGATGAGATATTATCTCCGATAAGGGCAGCGTTGGACGGTGAGTCTTGTTTTGATAGCAATCTAATAAGAATCTCAATCAATTCAGGGACTGTTAGATTGTGCTTGTTTAAGCCTGCTCCATTTTCTATGCTGGAGGCAGGTGATGAAATTAACTGAGCATGTGCAATTTTATCATATCCGGGATGAATTGGTTTATGTGTTTTGGGTTTCATAAAGATGGTTTTTTTGTATGATATATTTTGATTTTCTTTCTTTGATCTTAGTGCATCGCTGTAAGATATAGTTTGAATGGGAGAATGTAATTTGCAAGCCTCCACATAAGAAATGCTCTTCTCAGTCATAGAGATCTTTATATTTTTTTGTCTACCATACTCAGGACAAGATTTGCTGGTTGCAAAGTGGAATCCCGAGCATAAAAGACATGACGATTCGCTTTCCTCAACGGAACAAGATTCCCCGGTATGGTTATCCCCACATTTATAACAACGAGGTTTTGATCTGCACTGGAATTTTGTATGGCCAAAACGACAACAATTGAAACACTGAATTGTAGGATAATAATATTTTTCAACGCGTAATGAATTTAGGCACATGAAGACTCTGTCAGGCAGGGATTGTCCATCGAAGGTCAAAACACATGTCTGAGAAGGCCTCCAGGTTCTAATTCCATCAATAATTACTTTAAAATTTAGACGCCGAACCTTAATAACCTCACCACAACCAATTGGTGTGGAAATATTTTCTAAGACCTCGTCGTCTGTCCAATCTGCAGGAATACCTTTAACTAGTCCGAGGCGAGTTGTACTAAAGGTAGGGATAAAGGCTTTGTAACCAGCTTTAATCATGTCATTATTAGTAATAAATTTATTTGCGTCATCGGCTTCTTTAAAAGCAAGAGTGATTCTATTCCGTCCAATACTCTGTAGACTACCATTTACTATGTTGAGACCGAATTTTGAAATAAATTTGCCAAACTTTATTGGGTGGAGTGTGTCACTCGAAGAGGGTGATTCTACAACACGTTGGACATGAATCGTATATGGCCCTTTGTCATTTATGTTATAATTTTGCCTGCCACTAGGAGTGTGTGATGAAAATCCAGCTGTACGAATGGTAGACTCTGTGGATGGTAGAAGGGAGTTTGAGTGCTGGGTTGGAGGAGATGGAGAGACTGATATAGATTTTTGGCCTAGTGGTAACTCGGTATCAGCAGTTAAATACTGGATTTTGGTGGATTTATTTCGATTAGGACGCTTCCGTTTTTTTCCCTTTATCTCAAAACCATCATATGATATAACCACCTGGTGGTCAACGTCTGATGGACAAGATTCCGAATCGGAGTTTTTATTGGTATTGGAAGCTGATACAAATGAGTCTCCTGGAGGTTCCGTAGAACCTCCAGAGGACGCATCCATCTTATTACTAGTGATTATTATTAAATGATTGTAATGATACTACTACTTAAATAAAATAAACTAAGGTAATATTTATCAATAATAATGGTGTTTGGGATACTACGAATGATAAAAATAATTATTTTTCTCTCGCCTAGAAAAAAATCCAACCGTCTCCTTTGACACAACGTTGACAATCTCCTCCCAAATGTTTTATTGATGTACAAGCGCGAATTTAAAGGCTGTTTTCAATGTTAGTAAAAACAATGTTTTTTCTTTTCCTCAAAGTCTCTATAGGTACCCTGCGTTTTGAAAATGACACCTCTCTTTTGCTCTGTTTTATATTCTACAGATAAGTTAGTAGTGAATTGTTATAATTGCGCCAGTGACAACTTGGTCAAATAGACAAAATAAATACATTTAAATTTTTCACACAACCTGTCAGAGGCCGAAGTGTAAAGAATAAAAAAGCATGTATAAAAGATTCATTAAACTAGAAGAAGCTAGATAAGTTAGCCAGGGTCGTACAAATCCAACAAAATTAATAGTTTCTGCCTACTCCGATAGGAACTAATCTCGTGAGTTTACGCAAGTAGGTTTGTATCATTTGCTTTTAATTATTTTTTTATTTTGATAGAGAAAAACTTGAAATTATTATTTTTATTGAATTATTTATCTTTAATTAATGATGAAAAAAATATTTTATAGATAAAATGTGGCACGTTTAAGAGTTTTATGTGTTTTGTTTCAAGACCTTTTTTTTCTGAAATATTAGACTTTTTTAAGTTTGCCTTATGTTTGTTTATAATAGCAACCGTGATAGCCCAGTGGGTAGAACACTCGGTTATCGTGCAAACGACTAGTGTTCAAATCCTGGGTCGGGCCTACACCAATTTGTCTTTTCTAAAGACATATGTGTGGTTAATTTATCATGGTTGTTAACGGTGAGGGAAAACATCGTGAGGAAACCCACATGGCTGAGTTGTACTTAGTCATGTGACAGTGTATTCGTACAAAACGGCGATAGGCCTGCCCCCTATCACGTGAGTACACTGTCCATGCAAAACGTGGGTACTCTGAACACCAGGTGACAAAGTCACGTGATGTTCTGAAGTATTAGTACCTCTGCCAACCCCTTCGGGGATATTCGGCGTGAACGTTTATGATTTATGATTATGATTGTTTATAATAAGTCGTGATTATAAGATAAGATTTTTGCGGTCTGTTCAAAGTAAAGTCAAACTTTTTCTTACAAACTCATTACGCAAATTCTTGGCCAAACACGAACTCGCTTTAAGAAAAAAAACTTTTTCCAACTGTCATAATTTGACATAAAACCGTCAAAATTCTGTCACTTGTCACTAAACGTCACAATGCAAACTTAATAGAACTTTTTAATGGGTATTCACAATCTTTTTAAGATGTATCTTAGGTGTATGTCTCTGGTATGGTGATCCAAATTTGACGTTTTAGCCCAGTTTCTTGCTCATTCGGTCATTGAGTTGAATGATTTTAAATCCAGTATTGCCATTTTTATTCTAATATTGATATTGCAAATACCTACCACTTTATTTATTATGTACCTTATGCTCTTAATCTAGAATCATCCCCGATTTTGTAACTAGATCTCAATTATTTCTTCAAAATTTAATTGTAAATGATTTAAAATATGTTTCCAATGTTTACCAAGTATGAATTGTCAGGTTATTAAATAAATTATATTTAAATTGAGCCAAAAAGGCTGCTTGTAAATATACCCAAAGCTAAAAAGAAAAAAAAATAAAAGAAAGATATTTTTTGGAAAATAACATGAAGCTACTAACTAAACAGGAGAGTGTAATCACAAAAATATGGTAAACAAAAATGCAATTTATTACCATCCAATAAAGTTAATTATCTTTTAAAGACTGTCAAGCAGAGAAACGTCCTAGAACGAGAGCCGTGTGAGAGAGAAGTGTGTCCCGCTCGCGCGGTTGCCAGTCGAGATTAAGTTCAAAGAAAAACAAATTCAAACTTATTTATAGGGAATATTTTATAAAAAGCAGGTTATTAACTTAATTTAAATCTTTTTGTTCATGTGGGGATTATTACTAATAAATAAAGAATAAATAAAGGAAAGAAAAATTTCGACACACGCGGGAATCGAACCCGCGACCTCGGGTATACGCCCCGACGCTCTGCCAACTGAGCCAGTGGCTCGTAGGTTATTAACTGTTCCTTTTTTGTATTTTATTTTAATTATTATTGTCGCCTATCGATTTGCAGATAAATAATTGGTTATGTTTGGAAAAAGGGATATTAATATTTGTCACGGGTATCCCCATCGAAACAAGATAAATGTGGTGTCCACAATTTATCATCTGTTTGAGTGTTTTGGAGCTTTTATCATTTAATTAAGAAAATATAGTGATAAATATGGGTTCATGTTATGGAACAATAAATAAAATAACCTGTATCATCTCGAACTTTACCACATGAATGCATTAAACGATTTGAATTTGAATATAGCTGTGTGGTGTCGGCTTAGTATAGCACTACCAGTGCGTGCATTTCTTCCGGTGGGTGTACGTAAGAGGCGACTAACGGTATTGGGGCTTTTAAGGGATTTTTGGGCAATGCGGTTGAGACCCATCACCAACAACCTTTATTTCACCATCTTTTCCCCACACAACTTCCAAAAGTTGCTGAGGAATTTCTAATTCATTAGCTCTGGCTATCCCTTCTAGGGATTTATAGCCGTGAGTATATGTATTTATAGTGATAACTATTGTAACCTTCGTAGTTCAAATCCTTACTTATATTATAAACGCGAAAGTAGCTCTTGGTCTGTCTGTTTCACGTCTTAACCACAAACCGATTTCCTTACAATTTGATACAAGGGTAGACTGCTGAAAAATGTATTAAAGGAATTGAAATAGGGAATGATAATTACAATGGAAATTTTCTTTTTTCAGTATATATAAACTTGTAACTTGGTAGAATGTTTTACTTTATGATCTCTAAAAATTTTCCAAGTAAGTCTTGGAAAATTTTATTATATTGCGCGGGTTAACTTGTAGTATATAAAAAAGCAGGTTATTAACTGACCCTTAATTTAATGGAATAAAATCAAATAATAATGATCGACCTCTTTACGGTAAATAGTTTAAGGAACTTGGTAATATATTTTTTCTTTTTTACGAACATCACGTTCATCATCATCATTCACATCATCATTTAAAATTTATTTCATTTTTTTTTGGGTAAAAAAATATGGTTTTGTGAATAAAGAACCGTGACAAATATTTTAGTAAAGTTGCCAAATATCCATATAGAAAATTAGTATATCGAAACAATGCTAAATACTCTTAGCATTAAGTCAGCTTATTGTGACCTATCTAGTTCAAATAAATAATAAAATAATACATGTAAGTGAAATAAAATGCTGTGTAGTGAGTCACTAATAATTTAAAGCCATCACTACTAGTGACGGCTTTAAATAACACAAATCTTCTGCTACCTGCGTGCTTTGGAAGAGGTAACTGAGGGTTCTGGGGCTTTTGAAGTTTTTTATTAGATACTTTATCATCCTTTTAATACCACCTTCCTTTGCTTACCATCTTTTCTCTACTCAACTTCAAAAAGTGCCTGAGGAAATTTTAATTCTCAAGCACTGGCTACCCATTTTTTTATAATCTATTAATTAAGAATAAATATGTATAAAAAACACGTTGATTTACCAAAAACAATGTTTATATGTAAATATAAGTGTTTTTATAATATTTTTTATAATGTATGTATGTAAATATAACTAATAAATAAAGGATAAATAAAGGAAAGAAAAATTTCGATACAGGTGGGGATCGAACCCGCGACCTCGGGTATACGCCCCCGTCGCTCTGCCAATTGAGCTACCGTGTCAAAGGCTGCGAGTGCATCAGGTCCCCACATGAGGTTTTCATGAACAAAAACATTCAAAATATGTAAATATAAGTGTTTTTGTATCCTTTAGAGGAACTCTTATTAAAACACCAACAGATGGTCACCCTACTTAAAACGAGACACAGTTAGCTAGTTAGCCATCCTTTTTCAGGACACTTTAGGTCGACAGCGCGCGTTCCTGTTTAAATAATACTTCCATGGAAAATAACAATAAGCATGACATAATTAGTTGGGTAGTTGGTAGTTAGCGACATGATAGTCCAGTGGGTAGAACACCCGCCCGAAAAACAGAAGGGCGTGAGTTCCAATCCTGGGATGGGCCTACACCAATTTGTCTTTTCTAAAAGTCATATGTGTGGTTAATTTATCATGTTTGCTAACGGAGAGGGAAAACATCGTGAGGAAACCCACATGGCTGAGTTGTAATGAAATGAAATGAAATGAAATGAAATGAAATGAAATGAAATGATTTATTTCTTCAGGAAATATAGGTACATAAAAGATGTTTACAAGATAATTTCTGTCCATTTCTATATTTTGCCTTTGAAGGCGTCTGAAGTTTAGTTATGTTTATATAAATTACATTATTATCAAAATTTGTGAATTACAAATCATAATTTGTTTGTTTTCTAATGATATAATTGTAAAAATACTAATTGGACTATGGATTAAAATGATAGTATCACTAAATTTAAATATTTATAAAATCAAATTAATGGTACAAATAAAAAATTATTACAATTAGATTACACATTACTTAACTAAGACTACTTTTTTCAATTATTTAGTACAATTATCATTTGGTTAATTAGTCATGCATAAAAATAAAATAAGTTTAAACAATACTCAAAAAGCTATTCCACTAATCAGCTCAAATAAAGTTATTGATCATCATAAATCACATTTATCTACAAAATCGTTAACTGAATAAAAACAGTGGCTTATTAGGTAGCTAAATAGATCTCTTTTAAAATTAGACAAAGTCTTCTCTCTCATTTCAACGCTTAATTTATTGTACACAGAAATTGCCATGAAATATGAGTTTTTCCTATACAAAGCTAATTTGCTGTGGGATGGTACTGCAATAAAATTTTGTTTGACGCAGCTCCTTATTGGTCGAATAGAAGGTGGAGTCAATTCAAAAAGACTTAAGTTTTTGTGAACGAACATACATATTTCGAGTATATATAAACATGGAAGTGGAAGAATTTTCTTTTCCTTGAAAAGTGGAACACAGGAATCTAAGTAACCAGCTCCACAAAGTGCTCTAATGCATTTCTTTTGAGCTCTAAACGCTCGGTAAAAATCTACGGAGTTGCCCCAAATAATTAAGCCATATCGAAGTATGGAAGAGACATAACCATGATAAGCGACAGTTGCTGCTTCTTCAGAAATAGTATTACTGATACGATAGAGGGCATAGACGAATCTATCAATACGTTTACAAACAGAATCAATATGCTCCTTCCAATTTAAATGTTTATCAATAATAATTCCAAGAAATTTTATTGAATTTACTTCATTGATTATATCACTATTGTGCTGTATATTTATATTAACTTTTTTACTTTTATAAGTTTGGAATTGAATGAAATTAGTTTTAAGTAAATTTATCTTTAAGTTATTGCTATTTAGCCAATTAACAAGATCGGTTAGAGTTGTGTTAATTTTTTTCTCGTATGTATTGATGTTGGAACATTTAGCAATTATTGTAGTATCATCCGCAAAGAGAATACATTCCATGTCGGTTATTGATGGGAGGTCATTGATATATAATAAGAATAGCAAAGGCCCTAGAATGCTTCCTTGTGGCACGCCATAATCGCTAACAAGAGACTTCGATTTAAATGTATTTTTTATTTTACTCTCATTGTCAATATTAGACGTTTCTACGTATTGATGTCTACTCGTAAGGTAACTCTTTATCCACTCTAAAGCTGTTCCTCTTATACCGTAGCGATATAACTTCTCTATAAGCGTAATACGACATATTAGGTCAAAAGCCTTAGTCATGTCGAGAAATAGGGCTAATATAGGTATACTCTCGTTCAGCGCTTCAGTAATTACTTTGACCATTCTGAAGCAAGCTAAAGTTGTTGATGACTTTTTACGAAAGCCAAATTGACAATTATTTAATATTTCGCATTCTATTATAAAATTATATAACTTATCATACATTACTTTTTCAAAAATTTTCGAGAGTATTGGTATTAATGTAATCGGTCTATAATTATGCATAACATCTTTTTCATCTTTTTTATGTATAGGTCTTACAATTGATAATTTGAGATTTTCTGGAAATTTACCTTCATTGAAAGAGCAATTAATAATGTGGCTTAGTGGAAAGGACAATGGCAAAGCACATCTTTTCAGAATTCTTGTTGGAATTTCGTCATATCCTACTGAATTTGAATTTTTTAAAGAATTAATTATTTTTCTAATGTCATGAGCATCAGTAGGTGTTAAAAAAATAGATTTATTGTTCTGTGGTATATTTGTCAGGTAAGTTTTTGATTTATTGCCGTTTGATTTTGGAATGTTTATAAAATATTCATTAAAATTGTTTGCGATATCTTCAGGATCAGTTATATATATGTCATTTAATTTAATTTTATCAATTTGTATATTCAAGGCTTTGTCTTCCACATTATCTTTTATTACTCGCCATGAAGCTTTGCATATATTTTTTGCATTATTTATATATTTAGCGTTATTTATTTTTTTGGATATAAACAAGCATTTCTTTAGCAGTTTGGAATATGTTGTATATGTTTTTAGGTTTTGGCGTTTATTGTGTTTAGCATGAATATAATTTAAGTATAACATCCTTTTTTTTATAACGCATTTCCGCAGACCTTTTGAAAGCCATTTGTTTTTAATTGGCTTGTTTACTTTTTTAATTTTAATAATAGGAAAACACAAGTTAAAAAATAAGAGGAAAGTGTCGTGAAACAGATTGAAAGCTTGGTTTGTGTTTGTTGTAGATAAAACCTCTGAAAATGATAATGCGGACATACATTCATGGAACTTGTTAATGTTAGTATCTTGAAAATCACGTATCTTTTCGTACCAGACCTTGTGTTGTTTTCTTGACGTTTTCATATTTAAATCTAATTTACAAGTTAATGCTTGCCCGGTCTCATGATCTGAGAGAGCCAAAACTAATAGTTTACTTGAAATTCTAGCTCTGTCTATATTGCTTGCTATGAGATCTAAGCAGGCATT
Source organism: Bedellia somnulentella (assembly GCA_963576735.1). Lineage (NCBI taxonomy): Eukaryota > Metazoa > Arthropoda > Insecta > Lepidoptera > Bedelliidae > Bedellia > Bedellia somnulentella. The sequence continues at coordinate 19,124,993 of OY755181.1, read as the reverse complement.
TTTTCTAGTTGGCTTTGTTATATAATTCTTTAAGTTAAAATTCGCCAATGAAGAAACTAAGTCCTTTGTGTGTTTTTGTTCTGTCTTGAGTAAATCTATATTCCAATCTCCACACAGTACTAGGTTTTTATTTTTATATTTAGTCAACTTTAGAAGAATAAAGTTAAGTTTATCAAAAAATGATTTTAAGTTTGAGTTCGGGGTTCTATATATACAAATTATTATCAAATTATATTGCGGAATTTCAATACCGCAACATTCGAATTCAATTTCGCAGGCAGTATCGGTTATCCATTTTATTGTTTCGAAGTTAAGTTTCTTTGTCACAAGTATGCATGTACCACCTCGTTTAGTATTTTTGCGGCAAAAGTGTGAAGCAACAGTAAAATTTGGAATGCAAAGATTCTGTATTGAACCGTGTTTTATAAAAGTTTCGCTTAGACAGATGACGGAAACATTAGTGCATTCCTTATTAAGAGATTCGAGAGCTATTTCAAAAAGATCCTTCTTACCCAATATGCCAGCTATATTCTGATGAAAAATTGTGATTTCCTGTTCATTTTTGCTATAATGTTGTGCATCTATAACAGATTTCTTAGTGCTATTATGCACGAAAAAGCTGTTCTGGGATCATAATAATTTCTTTATCTAATGGAATCTTAGTCAGATGCTGATTAGTTAGATCCATACTGATATGTTGTTTAAGGATATTTAGTACATATTGGAACCCTCCGAATGACAGTTCACCAGTCCTTCCTGAAAACATATAAGCAGGCAACTCATAGTTTGAGTCAAATGTGAAAGCATATTTAAAATAAGTGTTATCTAGATATAATAAATTGTTAAACAGTTCTATTCGACTATTATACAACTGACTGTAATTGCTATATTTATAAAATGGTAAAAATAAAATAAAATTTGTGTTTTGGTACTGTAAAAACTTTTTCCTAATATTAGTGACAATATTTATATAATCATTAGTAGATTCGAAATCCGTTTCTCCTATTAACATGATAACAAAGTCATTTTTGTCAAAATATTTTAGATCACACTGTATGCTGTCTAGTAAGTTCTGTATTTTGCCTCCAGGTGTAGAATAATGAGAGATGTTGTATTCATCCCCGAATGTTTTGTCTAAGATTTTAAATGTCGGTTGTTTTCTGCTATAATTACTTAGAAAGTATATTTTCTTCTCTTTGATGGGGTTATTTTTTTTGGTACTATATATTTTATTTTCCTTAATATTATTGGCACCCTCCTTTCCGGCATGAGAGGACTGTAATATTATTGAGTCATTTTTATTCTCAACCGTAGTACTTTTATTGATTTTGAGCCCAATCGTTTGTGTAGAGGGACTGAGTGGCAGGGTAGGGAATGTTAACGATTTTTTTGGGTTATTAGTTTTTTTTATTCTGGGTGTCCTTGGTGATTGATAATCTTCCTTGAGTTTTTTTGTGACCGATTTAAACATTTCCATCTTCCTATTAAGAGCATCGATGTTCTTTTTTAGATTATCATTTTCCATGATGAGTGAATCAATTTGTTCATGAGCAGAACTTAATTGCAAAGAAGCCTCTTTCAGTTGTTCTCTGAGTTCACTTATTTCAATATTCTCGTCGTCTGTTAATTCTGGAAGGCTAGTGTAGGAATCTTCAATTTGTATACTGATGGAGTGATTTTGAGCATGTTCTGAAACTGTTCTTGGACGTCTTGACGTTATATTATTTAGCTGCGATCTGGTACTCATTTTGTTAATCTTTCAATATAATCAACACAACAATCTTAAAATGGCTTTCTTGACAGCGCCCTCTTTTGCCAGGTAGCAGTTGAATAATATATGATATTGACACTGCCCCCTATACTAAAATACGCTATTCAAAACTATTCAGTAGCGCCACCTTGTGGCGAGTAGAAAGATCAGATTCAAATTTATTATCTTTTTAATATGTGGGTTAACAAAAATATATTTAAATATTTGTACCTTTCTAATGACTATAATTTGTTTATTCTTCTAATCCTCCCGTAGGTTTGGATGTTATTTTTTCTTATTATGACTATTCACAACCACATTAAACACAATATTTTCCTTTTGGTAACTTGTTCGTATTGGTAAATCTCAACGGTAGCTCACTTGTTGTGATAAGTAGTTTTATCCAATTAAAACTAAGTTTTTCTGAAAAATAACACTTGTGCACACTAAATGTATAATATATCACTGAATAATAGCTTTTGAGTTTAAATTACTAGAACATTTCTTATTTTTTGATAATAATTTGTGGGAGTAACTGTATCACCGTGCGCCACCTCTAATCTCACGTTCTAATCTGTACTTAGTCATGTGACAGTGTATTCGTACAAAACGGCGATAGGCCTGCCCCCTATCACGTGAGTACACTGTCTAAGCAAAACGTGGGTACCTTCTCTGGAAACTAGATGGCGCTTGCCATGTGAGTTCAGGAGTATTGGTACCTCTGCCAACCCCTTCGGGGATAAACGGCGTGAACGTTTATGTTATGTTATGTTATAATTAGTTGGGATTCGCGATAATGGGATTTCATTATTATTTTTTCTTTAATTTTATGTTCTTCCCAAAATATAAATAACTCTTAACGTAGTCTTTACTTAACCATTGATTAAATACCTTCAAGATCTAATTGTTTAATAATTTCATTCTTTATACATAATTATTTTTTCGCTTTAATGATAAAAATCCTTACAACTAAAATTCACATGCGAGACTAAATCACGCTGTTTGTGGCGAAATTGCTGAAAAAATATTCGGCAGATACCGCCAATAACAAAAAAAAATAAAAAAAACAATAAACAAACAAAAAAATTATAATTAGTCAATTTTCATATTTTTCATTTTCATTATTACATATTTTGAACACTTATGAATAAATTTCGTATACCGAATAATAATTAATTTAACGGACTGGTTAATATCAAACATTATTTGTTTGCGGAACTATTCGTACGATACGAACTTAACGATGATTGCTATCAGTGATTTTGGTACCAATTATTCGTGACGATGAAGCTTAATTAAAGTTTTCAAACTGGAACATTCATATGGTGTCTCTATTTTATAAGAATTCCTTGCGGAAGATATCAACCAACTGAAAATTACCCAAGAATATACATTTATATTTCAAATCATGTAGGAGAAGCTAACAAATAATAAAGCGTATATTTATCATACCAAAACTTGTATTAAAAGTTCTTTGCTCGTCTTAATGATTATACTTTAGTTACAAATATATAATAAATAATATGTTCTTGATACTTGTTTCTTTATTAATTTACTAGTGGACCATTTCGGATTTGCACGAGTATTGTTATACTTTGAATATACGCCTGTGTTTCTTAGGGCCAATATTTACTGGCATGAAAACTGTGATAATTTAATTAGGAATAACTTTTTTAGAGGGCTAACGGCAACGTTAACAACTATAAAACGAAAAGCTTAACTGTTTTCGCTTGGACTTTATATAGTCGTTACCGAGCATAATTTACAATGCATACGTTTAGTACATAGGCAACCTATAATGTTTTTGGTTTTCGTAGTGTGGCCGCACATGATCCTGACTTTTATTTATTATCTATCTAAAACTATATAAAGTAATCATCTGTGCTAATAGGAGATAATAATAAAACAAACTTTAATTGCAATGTGCACATTTTGATTACATTACAAAATATTATGTTCACTTTAATTTAATTTAGATATAAGTAGTTTTAAGTTATAGGTCAGAGCTGAAAAGCGAAGCTATCTGCTTGTTGTGGATAGAACGAGCTTTGCACCTTTTTGTCTGTTGTTTGATATAATTGTTGTTTTTTTTTGTTACTTTATTTTCTTGTATTGTTGTATTTTAAGAGACAAATAAAAACATTTATTATTATTCGGAATACCTTTAGTTCCTCGCCTCTCCCATGGCCGAAACAGAAAATTAAAATTTTAAATGGGAGAGGCGGTACTCCCCGACAAGAGCACAGTCGGTCGGGGTCAGGGAGTCAGGTTCAAGAACCGACGGACGATCCGAGCCGTATCGAGCAGCACCGCTTTCTGCATCTGTGCTGGAACCGACACGCCACAGAAATCCAACCGCCTCAAGTTGGTCGCGAGGCTGGTTGGAATTAACCCGTTCGCGGACAAAACAATTGGGATTATTTCTGTCGAAGTCACACCCCACATGTCGGTGATCTCGTGAGCCAGATCGAGATATTTCCGACGCTTCTCGGTGTCGGCTTTCACGAGACCCTCGTCATGAGGGATAGTGACATCCACTAGAAATACCCTCGACTGCGACCGATCCCATACCACGATATCAGGCTTATTCGCTAGAATAGTCCTGTCCGTGATAACGGATCGGTCCCAATAGATTTTGGCACGGTCGTTTTCTAGGATTGGCTCCGGCAGATACTTGTAATACGGCAGCCTCTGTTGCAAGAGTCCGTATTTTAGAGCGAGCTCCTGATGCAGGATTTTGGCTGCTTGGTTGTGTCTGTGCAAGTACTCAGTGTTAGCAAGAGCCGAACAACCGGAAATAACATGCCTAAGTGACTCTCCGGGACGGCCACATGCTCGACAAACGTCTGTGGTACCGTCCTTTAGGATGTATTTCCGATAGTTCCGCGTCTTGATAACCTGGTCTTGTATTGCACAGACAAAACCTTCGGTTTCCCCAAAGAGGTCCCCGAAACGCAGCCAATGCAGGGAGGCTTTACGGTCCACGAAAGGTTCGTGAAGTACCTTGTAAAACCTCCCGTGCAGCTCCTTCTCTTTCCATACGGACTCCCGATCAGAGGTGCTAAGTACCTCCGGGGTTCGCCAATCCTGTGAGGCCAACGATAAGGGAGTCAGTCCTTTATCACTAGCGACCACCTCCCCCCGAATACTATCATCCGTCATCGTCAAAAAATAGTTTCTGAGGTTGCATACCTCGCGGTTGTGCATGGTTTTGGCACTCAAGAGGCCTCGACCACCACACTTCCGCGGGATATACAATCTCATAACCGACGACCTCGGATGATGCATTCGATGAGAGGTCATCATCGTGCGGACTCGTCTGTCCAGAGCGTCGAGTTCGGTCTGAGTCCATCTAAGCACGCCAAATGTGTACATCAGTACAGGCATGACCCAGGAGTTAATGGCTCGGATCTTATTAACGCCTGACAAGTAGCTATTAAGCACACTTTTCAGGCGTTCATAAAACTCCTCGCAAACACCCTGTTTCATGTCTGCCACCTTCACACCGATGGTTTGTGACATGCCCAGATACCGGTATGTTTCAGCCTCGGAGAGTGCCCTCAAATGATTGGTGCCGACATCGACACCATCAGAGTGCACGACATGCCCCTTCTCAACATGAATGACCGCACACTTATCGACCCCGAGCTCCATCTTGACGGAACCACTGAAATCGTTAGTGATCGTCAGTAGCTCCGCCAATCTGTCAGCCGTGGGGGCGTAAAGCTTCAGGTCATCCATGTAAAGGAGATGAGGCAAGCGTGGTCCGCCTCTCCGAAACTGAAAGCCTGTCCCCGAATTCTCCAAGAGTGTACTTAGAGGATTCAGGGCCAAGCAAAACCAAACTGGACTCAGGCAATCGCCCTGGAAAATCCCTCGCCTTATATCAATTTGGTCATCCGCGTCCGTCATCCGCTGACCGTCTAAACTCAGGATCGTTCTCCAGCACCCCATACATTGCCCGAGGAAGTGTCGAACTGCACTATCAATTTTGTACAGCTCGAGGACCCTCATGAGCCATGAATGAGGTACCGAATCGAACGCCTTCCTGTAGTCTATCCAGCCAGCGGAAAAGTTCCGACGGTTGCGTTTGACCAGTTGGCCTACGACCGCATCGATGAGGAGCAGCTCCTTGCTACCGCGACTACCGCCCCTACACCCGTTCTGAGCTCCAGAGATCACATTGTTATCAACAATGTGTTGAGTAATCTTGGAGCTCAAAACGGATGTCAAGGTCTTGTAAATTGTACAAAGACAAGTAATGGGGCGGTATTGTGATGGATCCGCGGTAGCATCGCTCTTTGGAGCTAAATGAGTGACCCCAGTAGTTAAGAAGTTCGGGAGCGTCCCACTCTCGAGGGCGCTTTGGAACTGACGGGCGAGAGTAGCGTGACAGCGCGTGAACCCCTTCAACCAGTAATGGTGCAGTCCGTCCGGCCCCGGACTTTTCCAGTTCGGAGCCTTACGGATCGCAGCCACCACATCCTCCTCGGATATGTTGACGGGGTTCATGGGCGCTATGGGCTCGCACGCTCCCTCGACCGCCTCGAACCATCGGCCCTCTTCGTGATCAACAGGCAGCGACCAAAGCCCACGCCAAAAGGCAACTATATCGGCTTTTTCCGGTCGCTGACCTGTCGAAACCACATCGGGACGCTCCAAAGTTCTGTAGAACTTCTTCTGGTCACTCATGAAGAGACGATTCTGTTGGTACCTCTTTACCCTTTCAGAATATCGCCTAATTCGCTTACCCCAAGCAGCGATCTTCTGCTTCAGATCATCGATGCGCTCCATCAGTCTACAGGCAAACTCCGGTGAGTTGTCAAAGACATTCTCACCAGGGAATGCCTCCCTGACGAAGCGCACCACCCTCGGCCTATTGTTGCCTGACCTGAAGCTGGTCAGTTTGCCGATGAGGACCCTGGCCCTTGTGATACGGCTTTCAATCCGCCTCATCCAGGCTGGTCTAGTTCTAGTCCTGGGACTAGTACTGCCAGCCTGGCGGGAGCCACCAGCTCTTGTTGGCGGCATCCTGACGCCGACAAATTGACAAACTGTCATTGCGGCGCCAAAGAGAATTGAATCCGTATCCCAAAGGTCCATGCTGCTCTCTAAAAATGAGGGCAGCATGTTATTGACGGCCTCAACGACATCCCGAACCTTGACGCTGAGAGGAACTCGGGGCAGCCTTGGCCTCCTTTCGAGAGGCACTTGGCGATATTCCAGGATCGTCTCCTCGAGTGCGCTCCTCACCAAATCCAAATCCAGGGAGACTGTTCCCCAATCGCTTTCCGCACCACCCACATCCGGCAGGTTAGTAATTGGCTCCCTCCGTACTTCCCGTTCAGGGACTGGAGGGGAATATTATTATTATTATTATTATTATTATTATTATATTTTACCTTAAGCCTATTAATATATACATATATATACAAAGTATATATACACTGTAGTATATATATAGTGTAGTGTATATTTGCTGTCTAGTGTCGGCTTAGAATAGCACTTCCCCATTTCTTCCGATGGGTGTACGTAAGAGGCGACTAACTGTATTGGGGCTTTTAAGAGATTTTTGGGCGATGTATTCGGAAACCCATCACCAACAACCTTTATCTCACCATCTTTTCCCCACTCAACTTTCCAAAAGTGGCTTAGGAATTGCCAATTCCTTAGCTCTGGCTACCCCTTCTAGGGATTTATAGCCGTGAGTATATGTATGTATGTATGTATATATATCCGACTGTACACTAATCAGCCAATCATCTCAAAATCTCTTGTCTATAATATCAAATTTCCAAAAGGAGAGATATTTGTTTGTATGTATAGGTTCCTAATTCAACCGATATAAAAAATATGTTTTTAAATTAAACGTTGGAATTATTCAAAAGTAACGTAGGCTATATATCATCACACGAAATATCATAGGGGTGTTGGTGATGAAACTGACATGCATACATATAAACTGGTTTCCCATAATACAGACCTAGCCTAGTTTGGGAACCTCTGCTTAGGTCTGTACTACTGTAAATGCCTTAAAGGCTTTGGAATGAGAAATTCCTGAGTCACTTTTGGAAGTTGAGTGGTGAAAAGATGGTATTAAAAAATAATTGTTGGTGCCGGAATCTCTAACCATATCGACCAAAAATCACTAGAAAGCCCACGCGAAATCACTAAGGGTAACCCATACACTCCTATTATAATGACCACCCACCGGTAGGAATGGGGTAGTGTTATTCTGCTGTTTTGCTATAAAAACAAAAACATAAACATAACATTAACGTTCACGCCGTTTATCCCCGAAGGGGTTGGCAGAGGTACCAATACTACCCACGTTTTGCTTAGATAGTGTACTCACGTGATAGGGGGCATGCCTATCGCCGTTTTGTACGAATACACTGTCACATGACTAAGTACAACTCAGCCATGTGGGTTTCCTCACGATGTTTTCCCTCACCGTTAACAACCATGATAATTTAAAAACATATTTATCTTATATCTACTTTGACTGGGACCTCATAATGAGTTAACGTTTTCTTGAATAAGTGTGACTGCATTTATCATATCGATTTCCATTGAGCCACATTGAAACGAAATCTACTTCGATACATTTGAAATATTTTCGTACTTTGAATAAGATTTTTTTATCAGAAAAAATATTGTCATAAAAACGCATATTTTATTGATATCTTTAAATTTTCAGTAAAATGTAAATAAAATCCAATAAAATATGTGTAAATACATTCAAATAAATATTCATAATCATTTTCCACAAAAAAAATTTTTTTAGAATGTATGAAACAATACACAAAAAGCTACTGTTGTTTTTTAGGAGAAAAACTGTAGCATTACAGATCCACAATCATAACTTGGCCGGTGGCGACTACTTGCACTACTGTCGCCATTTTGAAATTTCGGCCTCTCATTGTCAGTTAGTTCTCAACTAAATAAAAATTATAGGGTGACCTACGTATATAAAAAAATATCACTTTCATTAATATTTTTTTGTAGTGGAAACTTTTTTTTAAAGACAATTATTTTTATGATGTATCTTTGCTCATTAATAAACGCTTTTATTTCCAATATACAATATAAAAATTTATGAAAATTATTATTTTTTTTGTTAAATTTTATCTAAGTAGGCTAACACCGTCCGAAAAGTTGTGCGCGCATGACTATAGCGGTGCGGGTTACGGGAAGTGGGGAAATAATCCCGAATAAGATTTCACTTCGTATACACTGATGCGTGGGTTCTAATCCTAATGCGGGGATGTACCAATGTGTCATTTCTTAAGTCATAACTGTCTGATATATAAAAATGCAAGGCAAATACGACGTGATAACCTGTGTTGTACCTAATGGACCGTGCAAGCGACTAGTGTTCAAATCCCGGATCGGGCCTTCACCAATTTGTCTTTTCTAAAGACATATGTGTGGTTGATTTATCACGGTTTTTAACGGTGAGGGAAAACATTGTGAGGAAACCCACATGGCTGAGTTGTACTTAGTGGTGTGACAGTGTATTCGTACAAAACGGCGATAGGCCTGCCCCCTATCACGTGAGTACACTGTCCATGCAAAACGTGGGTACTCTGAACACCAGGTGACAAAGTCACGTGATGTTCAGAAGTATTAGTACCTCTGCCAAACCCCTTCGGGGGTATTCGGCGAGAATGTTTATGTTATGTTTTATGTTACAAGGCTGTTAACAGCAATAAAAAAGTGCCCATAAATTCACTGACCCAGCAAAATGAATGACCCAAACAAAGGAAACTAGAAACTCCTCAGCCACTTTCGGAAAGTTGAGTGGGGTAAAGATGGTAAAATAAAGGTTATTGGTAATGGGTCTCCAACCGCTTCGCCCAAAAATCTCTTAAAAGCCCCAATACCGTTAGTCGCCTCTTACGTACACCCACCGGCAGAAATGGGGTAGTGCTATTTTAAGCCGACACTACACAGCAACTAGTTATTAATTAAATGAATATTATATAAATTGTTTTATTAAGACATTTCAATACATAAATAAATTAGCCTGTATGATGTAAAGTTATTTCCCCTATAATGGTTATTTTTAATTTACTGGCAATACTAATATCGATGACAGCGACAGCCCTTACCGGCCAAGAAAAGATTGTGGATCTGTATGGTGGATTGTAGCTTCAGACAGCTGTCAAAAGAACTCTTAAAAACGCTTAGAATACCGATTTGGTGAATCATTCGTTCAATCATCATAACGCTGAAAAAAATCGTTAATTTGCAGAATACCAAATACGTCAATGTGTCAAAAAGTGACGTAAAATATCCTTGTAGAATAGCAAATAAGATCTTAGCTGTCTCACTATTGTGACAGTGACACAAATGACATTTGTCAATTTTGCTTTGAGAATGCCAAAACCACAGTTTTGATACACCTAAGACCGACATACAGAAAAGATGGTCGTGTAGAATTGGGCCCCTCAACCGTTACACAAAAATAATCCTCATAGCGTGATTCAGTATTCATATGTGACGAGACGGCGCGATGGCTTTTTCATGTATAAGTTTGGTGTTTCTATACCGATTTCTATGTTTTTTTTATGTTTATTATATTATAAAAAGTATCAAATCTATACTAATATTATAAAGCTGAAGAGTTTGTTTGTTTGAACGCTAGGATCTCAGGAACTACCCAATCAAATTGAAAAATTCTTTTTGTGTTGGATAGTCCATTTATTGAGGAAGGTTTTAGGCTATATATCATCACGCTGCGACCAACAGGAGCAAACTATTAGCGAATAATGTTGCAAAAACGGGGATAATTATTCACACTAAGGCTTCCGTTGTGTGCGCTGCGTAAACGGTTTAAATTACCCAAAAAAAATGTACTAAAGAATTATTTCTCTTTAAATGATCTAAAAAAATGCCCGCGACAGTATATGTCTAACTTTTAAGTTTCACTTACTATAACCATTATTATAATAAATAAATTTGGTCGAATTTAATGCATAATTAATGCATGGGTAATTGCCATAATGTTTTATCAACATAATACTAATCTTTATCCAAATAAATATGTTGTTGATTGAGAGTATTTAATTGAGAACAAAATTGTCCTTGACATCACTTAATTTAAATAAACATCTTAGAAGATAATACGGCCGTTACGATTCAAATCGAATGAGTTGAGTTCCGCGTAATTTAATCATTATTTTGTGTAAAACTGTTTTAAAGTGTATAATTCTTTATAAATATTAGTTCACATTTAGCGAGTGTGTTGTGTAATTGAAGATAATGCAAAATAATAGTGTTTGTTGGTGAAAACTGATAAAACATTAGACATGAACTGTGTTGTTTGCAAAAGGGCGGTTGAAGATTTTGAACTGGTACAATGTAGTTCGTGTAAAGGAGGTTACCACTACTGCTGCCTAAATATAACGTCAGCCCAGTTCCGGGAACATGAGGCAGAGATAAGAAGGTATCGTTGTCGGGACTGTACCAATGTGACCAGAAGGATTGTGGTGACGGATGACACTCCGGTGAGGGGAGCTAGGCCTGCCAGGATGGAGGACAATTTTGTTAACTTGGACATGACTATAAACACCACCAACATGTCGTGTGAGGATGTATTAACTACATCTCCGAATCAACAGGTGTCCAAGAGTGAAAATCATATCAATGCCACCGAATCGAGTGAGATGAGCAAAGCACTTATTAACATCACGGAAGCTTTAAACAACACAATCACTTCAAAAATGAATTCACTTGAGGAGAAACTCACTAAAATTATAAACGAGAAACTGGAGACATCATTGGAGAACACTCGTCTTCGTACGGAGTTAGAAAGTACCAAAAATGAGTGTCGCAGGCTGCAATCGGAGGTTCAGAAACTGAAAGCTGAAATGTCAATGCATAGGGCCGGATCGAGTTATGAAAGTGCTCTCGTATCTAACATCGAGCGGAAGCTAGTAAACCAGCACTCGCCATTACCGCCAAGCGAGAGAACTAGCCGTGTGTAGGTCCGGCTCGGTGGATTCAAATGATTCGAATCCCTGCGTGAGCCTGATTGGCCTAACCGGCCCCACTCTTTCTTATCAGGTGCAGGTTCGCTTAACCGGGCCGCTCCGCACCGGCTCGGTTTTATTGTTTTCGAACAACAGGCTCAGGCATCAGGTTCAGGATCGGTTCGATTATTACCGTTACATTTGCTTTGCTTGCTGAATGTGAGAGCGAGACAAGAATGTAATACAATTTGAACTCGGGAGACAGAGACGAAAAGAGAGTTGTCCTTTTTTGTTCTTTGTTTGCCAATTTCGTTTAATAGATTTATCAATCTTTTCATAAATAATGGTGTTTATAGTGATATTATAAATATGATAGTGTTTTATGTTGTGTCACTTTCTGATTTGCATATATTTATGTGTAGATATTGTTATAAGATGTTGTTAAGATGTTTCTAAATATTTTATTTTTTTTACATATGGATATTTGTATGTTAGCGAACCTAGCCTGTACACAAACAGAATCATTATACATATGAGTTAATTGATTTTTACATGTATGTCAACAGCAATCGTTACGTTCCGCGAAGTAAGCGTGGTATTTTTTGGTTGATGGATTCAGTTCCGAATTTCTTAACCGAGCCGGATTCGATAAGCGGTCCGGCCCGGTTAAGAGGATTCAGTACCGGAACTGAGCCTGAACCTGGTGATTCGAATCCCCTCGCGGAGCTGGATCTACCCAAGCCTAGAGAGAACTGACGTAGCACTGAGGGCGCATGCGCAATCGCAGCCAGTGGCCGCGCAAGTAGCAGTTAAAAAGGGACAGAAAGATAATGCTAGTAGTGTCATGAGCTATGCAGCTGTGGCCACGAAAACTACGAATGGAGCGGGCAAGGTCATTTCTAATAAACCGACTAACGAAGGGTGGATTGAAGTGGGAAAAAAACAGAGAAGAGTTTATAATAGAACGAGTATAATAAAAGGCGGCGGTTCTTCTATATTTGGAATTGAGGGCGTTGAACAGAAGAAGTATCTGCATGTGTGGGGTTTAAAAAAGACTACAACGGATGAAAATATAAGAAATCATATTGAAAATATCATTGGTAAAGAAAAGGAGTTTAAAGTGGAAAAAATAAAGTTAAAAACTGAAAGAGATTATGTTTCTTTTATAATTGGGATCCCTGAATCTAAATACGATGAGGTATGCAATCAAGATAAATGGCCAGTAGATGTTAGGCTTGCCGAATGGGTTTGGTTTCGAAACCAACGTGCAAAAGAATAAACCAATAAAGAAAATTCTTTTGTTTTATCAAAACGTGAGAGGACTTAGAACTAAGCTGGAAGAATTTAAAAATAATATTTTAACATCGTCTGCAGTTTTGTTCGCTATAACCGAAACGAGTTGTACTGAATCTATTTTTGACGCCGAACTGGTTCCCACTGGATACAAAATTCTTCGGTGTGATCGCAACGACGGGAGAAAGATGGGCGGCGCGATGTTAGTGGCCACGCCCGATTACGAAATCCGCCGAGTGCAGGTGCCGGGAGACACGAGCGTCGACGACGATTACTCGTTTGAAATAATTACAGCGAGGGTAATTCGAAAAAATCGGTTTTTGTTCGTAATATGTGTTGTATATATCCCTCCTAAAAGCACTAATTACAATTATTTTAAATTATTTGAAATAATTGAGCAATTATCTTTAAAATATAAAAATAAATTGTTAGTTGTAGGGGATTTTAATATGCATTCTTGTTCAATAGATGTAATTAATTATTATGAATATTTTAAAGCTTATTGTGGAGTCAGCCAGATGAATACTATCTTAAATAAAAACGACCGCTGCCTAGACCTAGTCCTTGGTGCGTTGAAAGGCATGTGTGAGAGCGTAACGCTGTCTAGTGAGCCTCTTGTGAGTGTAGATGCGCACCACCCGCCTTTGGAAGTGACACTGTGTTGCATCCGTGGTAGCGATAACGAGGGCGTGGAGTCGCCGCCGTCGCCGCAGCGTAACTCAATTACAAACACCACGTTTAAACGTGAATGGAATTTTCGGCGAGCAGATTTTTCATCCCTATATACTAAGTTATTACTGACTGACTGGACCGACCCCTATTGCATTCAAGATTCAAATGAAGCTCTCAATTACTTTTACACTATCATAAATAGTATTATAGATGACTGCGTTCCTCAGAAAAAGCGTTATTCAGGCTGCCCTAGGTATTCATATCCCGAGTGGTATACACCTGAAATAAAACGCGACATTGCTCTAAAAGCTAAACTACATAGGTTGTTCAAAAGGACAGGTTCACAATGTGATTACGATAAGTTCTCAGTGGTTAGGGCTAAATTAAAGATAGATTTACGGGTTGCAAATCGAAATTACGAAAACCGCATTCAATATTTATTATCGAAGGAACCGAAATTATTTTGGCAATTTGTTAAATCGAAAAGGGGTAATTTAAATAAATCTATCATCAGTGAGAACGGATCGGTGCTATCGGAAGAGGAAACCGCTCATGCGTTTTCAAAGTTTTTCAGTTCTGTGTATGCAGAGAGCCCGGCAAGCCTTAGTGTCCCGCACGCGATGGCGGCGGACGCGATGGCGGCGGGCGCGGCGGCGCGCGTGCATCTCACCGCGCTCAGCCGCGACGACGTGCACCGCGCGCTGGCTCGCCTGCCCGCCAAGACGTCGGCCGGGCCGGACGGGATACCGGGGTTCGTTGTTAAGGACTGTCGTGCAGTTCTGGAAGATCCGCTCTTGCATATATATAACCTTTGCCTATCGGAGGCGACGTTTCCGGACTTTTGGAAAGTTACACGAGTGGTTCCGGTGCCAAAAGGTAAAATAAGTTCCAATGTCCAGGATTATCGCCCTGTAGCGGTGCTTTCCGCATTCGCAAAAGTATTCGAATCCGCTTTACAACAACGAATATACGGGGAGATAGCTGGGGCAATAACAAATAGTCAGCATGGGTTTAGACCCTATCATAGTACCACTAGCAATCTTTTGAATTTTATGTGTCACGTGGTTCCTCAGGTAGATTCTGGCAATAGTGTAGACGTATCGTACTTCGATTTTAAAAAGGCATTCGACACTGTAGATGGAGATATAATTCTTGGAAAGCTAGCAAAAATGGGATTCACGCCGCATTCCTTAAATTTTTTTGCTACGTACTTAGGTAACCGCTGCCAATACGTGGACTACGCTGGATATAAGTCTGGCGAGTATCCTGCGTATTCTGGTATAAGTCAGGGAAGTAATTTGGCCCCCCTTGAGTTTATTATCATGGTGAATGACCTCCCGAAGGTAGTTAAGCACTCGATATGTCTTATGTTTGCCGATGACCTGAAGTTGCTGCTTCCAATTAAAACTGCCGACGATTGTCATCGAATGCAGAATGACATTGAAGCAGTAGAGGGATGGTCTCGGGAAAATAAATTAATGCTGAACATAAGTAAATGTGTCACTATCACACTAACTAGGCAACACGCTCCATACCACCACCCGTATCACATTGGTGGAGTAGTGCTACCGCGGGTGCAGGAAGTGCGTGACCTCGGGGTCACTATTAGTGCGGATCTAACTTTTCGTAGTCACATTGTGAACGTTTGTAAGAAAGCATTCAGAACACTTGGCTTTGTGCTGCGCACGGCTAAGGGTTTTACCAATATAGAGGCTATAAAATCTCTTTATAATTCTTTAGTGAGAAGTAAATTAGAATTTAATGCAGTCATTTGGGCTCCACATGAAACAAAATACTGTCTCATGGTGGAGAAAATTCAAAATAAATTTATAAGATTTTTGTATTTTAAATTGTATGGTGTGTACCCGTACTATCCGTTGATGTACCCTACTCTGTTCATTTTGGGTATGGTAGGGTATATCAAGTTGGAGGTTAGAAGAGATCTCACTCTTATGGTGTATTTATTTAAAATTCTAAGAGGAATTATTTTCAATCCCACTATTCTTACTATATTGAGCGTTGAGGTTCCAAATACTACGTTGCGACGACGGCGTGCTCGGCTTCTCATAGTACCGTCGTCTCGGACAAATCTTTTGCGAGAAAACTCATTAACGCGGGCTATAGCCGCATTGAACCAGGTCGATGAGGAGATCGATATTCTCCACTGTTCACTGACTGACTTCACAAAAACAGCACTACGCTATTTATGTTATGAAGTTGATAGTTATACTTGTAGATGATAAGCAAAGTAGAAATTTGGAAAAAACTAGGAATGTATAATATAATTAGAATATAAAATATGTGAGAATTAATCGTATTAGGCCATGCCTGTAAAGATTATTTCTGTGTAAATAAATAAATAAATTTTAAAATTACTCCGTAACAAAATTTACACGCGTGCATGAAGTGAACAAGACGCTGCGCTGGCCGGCGAGCGAGGTCACCTGCGCGAGAAGCTTATGTCTGAGCCTAATTCTATTAATATTATAAATGTGAAAGTTTAGATGTTTGTGTGTTTGTAGCTAAATGAAGACTAATTCACAGAACGCATTTAAAATAAAATTTACAGGAAGCCAGATAATGATCTAATTAACACAATAGGACACTTTTTATCCCAGAAAAATTAAGAGATCAATAAATTTTCTTAAAAAATGGTTAAATAGACTAACTGACTAACAATCAATGCTCAGCCGAAACTACTATACTTATAAAGTGAAAAAAATGTGGGGACACTATGAAAAACACCTTTTTTCTCATCGCATGACAGAGACCCTCAACAGGTCAGTTAAATAAATATTTTCAAACTGAAATCAGTTTGACGACGTGAAAGTCTACACTTTTGACAGTACGAAGTCTGTGGGGTCAGCTAGTAATAATATATTGGTATAATTCCTAAATATAACTGCCTTCCAAAGCATCCAAATCCAAAGCATTATTCGCTGAGTATTTATATACGACATGAGAGGGATGCTTAGTGCACATCCGTTTAACTTCTTCGGCTTTTTGTCACTTCTCGTTTTCCATCTAATCTCAAATCCTGACTGTTACTTATACACAAGCCAATTAGTCTCATTTGGTTAGGCACTATGCAGACTATTTATTGCCACTTAGTACGAGCTTGACAAATCTCTCTTGCTTCCCTCACACACATTTTTCCTCTCATACATGTTCTTTTATTACTCTTACTTCGAACTCCCTCTTTTGTAAGAAAGTTTGGTCTTCAACCTTCTTGCGTGTCTGTCTTCTAATAACAGCATCATCAATCAAAAAATCCTTGTGGTGCCAAAACAAATTCTGTGCAGTTCTTTACAAGAAGTTTTAGTACTTTCGATCCTATTAAATATTTCCCCAACAAACATAGAACATAATTTCAATGTTTTTGTTCATGAAAACCTCATGTGGGGATTATTACAAATAAATAAAGGAAAGAAACATTTCGACACAGGCGGGAATCGAACCCGCGACCTCGGGTATACGTCCCCGTCGCTCTGTCAATTGAGCTACCGTGTCAATGGCTGCCAGCGCGAAATTCTTCTATCCTTTGTTTCTTTTACACTTTTAAGTAGTGTTTGCGTTCCCTACATCCGAATGTTTTTTTTGACAAGTGGCCTTCCGAATTTGTAAAGAGGGGTTCGATTCCCGCCTGTGTCGAAATTTTTCTTTCCTTTATTTATTCTTTATTTATTAGTAAACATAGAACAATTGAATTGAACTCAAGCATTGAGTCTGAAAACGACAAAACCGCAAATAAAACACGTATAACAAACAACAACATATATTATCTACATAAACTATACAAATCTGTAAGCCAATCATGTAAGGTCATCTGCAATACAGGATTTAACCTAGTGTGGGAACCGCTGATTCTCTTTCATGTTAAATCTTGATAAGAATAAATGGTTTTGAGTTTTGAACTCCGCACTACTGGCTACTGAGCCACCAAGGAGACGGACTCGAGCTGCGCGACCAGGTCCATGTGTTGGAAGCTGTCGGGCTCCGTCGCGAACTTCCGCAGCAAGTCGGACTTGGCCGCGTCCTGCGCGCCGTAGTACAGCTGGAACTGGTTCACCAGGCACTGCGCCTCCACCCCCGACAACACTTTCTGTAGGGGGAATTATTTATTTAATTATATAGACAGTATAGATAATATGGGGTGTTGAATGGATAGCAAGCCAGCGGGATTGAAATCTGAGTCATTTGGGACGTAGATTTCGATTTATTAAAGAATTTTCAAGTGGCAATTGTAAAATTTCTCCCGGCTAGTAATCCCTACAAGGGGTAGCCAAAGCTTCAGAACAAGTAATTCCCTAACCACTTTTGGAAGTAGTGACGAAAAGATTGTAAAATAAAGGTGGATAATGATGAGTCTCCAACCGCATCGCCCAACAACTTTTTTAAAAGCCGAATATCCTTAGTCACCCTTGTGAAAACCCACCAGAAGAAATGGAATATTGATATTCTAAGCTGATTCTTCTATCCTTTGTTTGTTTTACACTTTTTAAGTAGTGTTTGCGTTCCCTACCACCGTTTTTTTTACAAATTCGGAAGGCTACTTGTCTACCTTTTCAGATAGAATGCAAATGTTGAGAACGCCTAACCTAATTTTTTGTTGGTTTGTGGGTGAGAATGGTTGAGAAAACCTAGCCAAATTTCCGAATTTCGAAAAATTCGGAGGTAGGGAACCCAAACACTACTTAAAAAGTGTAAAACAAACAAAGGATAGAAGAATTTCGCACTGGAAGCCATTGATACTGTAGCTCAATTGGCAGAGCGATCGGGGCGTATACTCGAGGTCGAAAAGCATTCAAATTATCTATATGGTATCGTTAGTAATGTTGTGCATATTACCAAATTCGCAACGTTTTTGCCTAGGTGAAAAAATTGCTCTATCGTCTTGAGACTCTTGTTTCCTTTACTGATTTAATACATGAGTAATTTATAAATACCAATGCAACGTAGGTAAGGTTGCATTGATTCAATTCGGTATGCAAAGTTTTTTTTTGGTATTTATTTAATATTCTTATTCGATAGCAAACATGAAAATAAAAGACTCATTTGAATATTTTTCACTTAAAATGAGTAATTGTAAAGTTATGATGTTTTTAATATTGTTCAACTTTTGTACTTAATGACGTCATCGATTGAAAATATCACGTAGCGACATGCAAATAAAGCGAAACGTTTAGTAAAAATGTTGCTAATTGCATTAAATTTTACGACTTTGTGATCTCAAATGAAATTATTACGATAATATACTAAAGAAACCTATGATTTTCGATATTTTATTAATGAACTGCAAAAACAAATGTCTTTGAAATAACACTGAAGGTCAAATACTGTTGCAGTTTTTTGACAAAATAACGGTCATCTTAGCTTTGTTTGATTTAATTTCAAGAAAATATTGTTCAAAAACATAATATCTCGAAATGGTTTCGCAATCAGCACCACTTTTGTAAAACTTTGCATACCGAATTCTCATCGTAGTAAAAGCAAATTCACATTAATCCAACTAGTTTACACATCAGTAATGCGCATGAAACGAACCGTGTCATAGTCCCCCCGCATAAGCACGAGGTCCTTGTCGGCCAGCTCGGTGTAGTAGACCAGCGTGAGGCACTCGGGCGCGTTCTCCTTGTGCACCTGGTAGGCCAGCAGCGGCGTGAAGTGCACTTCTTTGTCGAGCGCCTGGCTCAGGAAGAACTCGTACCTGCGGATGCGTATGGGTAAATCTATACTATAATAAGACTGTAACGAGGTCAAAACTGTACATTGAAGAAAAAAAAATAAAAACCGGTGGAATATGTTTTATTTTCGATACTGAAGCCAAATTTGCTATTTTTGAAAAAAATGTCTGTCTGTCTGTCTGTCTGTACGTCCGTTCATCACGTTAATTCTACCGGACCGATCTTGATCAAATTTGGCATGAATGTAGGTTATACACCTGGTCAACATATAGGATATAATTTATCCCGGATTTCGCAAGGGTTCCCACAGGAGCATAAAAAAACATAACTTTTATATGGTTCCCCATATTTACACGGTTAATTTTTTCATCGACCGACTTTATCGGACTCTTCATTAATAGTCTTTTTGGAAAAAATAAGGGTTTCATCCATTTTCATCAAAATAATTGTCCATTTAATTGTTTGTCAATAGTATGACTACTAGATATATAGGATACAAATACAAATAGTTTATTCAAGAAAAGCGTACAAGTTAATTATAATGGTTTATAAACAAAAACTGTGCTTAACTTTACAGTGCAATTTTAAAGATAATTGCAGCCGAACTAGACGATAGTCTGTGTTTCAGCATACAATTCACGTTATATAGTTATTATCAAAGTTTTGTAGTTCTAATATAAGTGGCTTTAAAAGACAATATTTACAAGGATATCACAAATTTGAGACATACATAAATGTCTGCGTGGCGTAGCGGTATACCATTTAATTAACACTAAGTACGAAAGACCCAGGTTCGAATCCCGGGTGGTCAAAGTCTTTTTGCTTATTTTTTTTGCTTTTGTGTTAGGTTGGAATAATAGGATGCACTAATCCTTCTTTTTCACATTCAACTATGCGAATATGTATTAATGAAGATAATTGAAAGCATATTGTATGAATTTTGCATATTCATTTGGTAGGTTTGAGAATATGTTTATAACTTTTGTTTATTTAACTATTTTTAACTAATATTCTCATAGATATATTATACTTTACTTACGCATAAATTAATATTCTGTTTAAGCGTCAGAATGCATAGTTTGTAAATAAATAATAGTAAATATCTCAATTTTAATTCAGTACCGCCATCTATTGGCCGACGATTGCAATCTCTCTCACATCACCAACAGTCAGTGTAGGGGGCAGCACCGTGTCGCCAAACTGCCATCCATACTTACTCAAGATATTTTCATTTTTGAACATAGAAACTTGGTTACAAAATGGTTTGTTTCATGTTTCTTATGAACAATTAAAAAGGTTTTTTGGAACTCATCCCCTAAGAGATTGAAATATATTATACAGATTTTTGATCTATAAATACAATGTATCTAGAAATTTGAATCTTGATGCGATTGACTGATAAAACAACTACAAAAAGGAATGTATGAAATTCATCCATCAATCAATCATGAGAATATACTAACGACTATAAATCCCAAAAAAGGGTAGCTACAGCTCCAGAGATAGTAATTCTTTATCCACTTTTGGAAGTTGAATGGGGTCCGTCCAACCGTCCAACTGCATCGCCCAATAATCACTTAAAAAGTCTCAATGTTCTTTATATCTATTACAACGCCCACGGGAATATAAATACAAAAAAACAGAAGTTAGTGTAGTTAGATAGTGTTTTGGTATTTTGGATGTAAACTGGATGCAAAAAAATGTAGTCCACGCGGACGTAGTCGCGGGCAAAAAGCTAGTACTAATATATAATAGAAAGAAAAATTTCGACACCAGCGGGTATACGCCGTCGCTCTGCCAATGAGGGCTAATCCATGTTTACTTTATGCAGATGATTTAAAGATATTTAGAACAATACGCACTTTTGAAGACTGTATTAGCCTGCAAGAGGATATAAATACGTTAACTTCTTGGTGTCACCGGAATCAGATGCGCTTAAATATAAAAAAATGTTTCGTCATTACATTTACAATGAAACATAACCGTTTCAATTTTGATTACACCATCGATAATTTTACAATTGAGAGAAAAACAGTTGTAAGGGATCTTGGGGTTTTACTTGATGAGAAGTTATCTTTTAACGAACACTGTTCAAGCTTGGCGAACAAATGTTTAAAACTTGTTGGATTCATATCGCGAGTATCCAAAGATTTCAAGAACCCTTTTAGTGTGATACGTATTTTTAAGTCGATTGTTTTGGGTAATTTGGAATACGCCTCAGTTATATGGTCACCTTTTTACAACGTACACATAGACAGACTTGAATCTATTCAGAAACGTTTCGTTCGTAATGTTTGTTCTCGATTTGGCCTGAGACGGCGTTTAAGTTCATACGAGGACAGATGTAGTCATTTTCATCTAGACAATCTGTTAAATCGTAGGCAAATGCATGACCTTACCACTTTATATAAAATAATACATGGCTCAATTTCAACTGGCATCATATCCAGAATAAACTTTAATATCCCCAGTAAATCATTTAGAAACCATCGTCCCCTTGCTATGCCTACACCTAAAACGAATGTCATTGCAAATAACCCCTTAAATAGGATGTGTCAACTGTACAACTCCCTATTCAAAGACAAAGACACAAACGCTCCTGACGTCTATCAACACACTCTACGCACGTTCAAAATAAAATGTCTCACCGCAGTGCGAGACTTTAATAAAGGATATAGTTAGTAGGATATATAAAATCATTTCATAATTTTCCATAATTTATTACTTATGTTGTTTTTATGTTGTGCTTATTATGTTAAAATCTAGCCCCTTTCCCTTTCCCTTTGTAAATAGTCTTCATTTTATTTGTAAGTTAAATTAATGTTAGTAAATTAATGAATAATAATAATAATAAAAAAAAAAAAAACTATACTAATATATTTTTTAAGTTGTCATCTCAACTGATTATTTAATATCATGCTGTTTTTTGGTATTATGTCCGAATTTGTATTATTTTTTAAATTTTGTATACCAATGCTATGTCATAATACTGTTTGTGTGCCAAATAAATAAATAAATAAATAAAGCGTGTGATTTCGCCGCTAGAGGCACTAGTGCAGCATGAGGTCTCCAAAATGTCACTTGTCACTATAATGGGTGGGTTGCGCGGTTTTATTTTGTTCGTTTGAATTTTATTTTGAGATGTTGCAAAATATTTAATTTAAAACATCCTTATTATGGCAAATACTAATTACGGGTCAATGAATGTCAGTGCTTTAAAAGTGAAACCGAGAAAAAGAGATGCAAAGTTAAGCGGACTGAAAAATTAGCTAATTCATAGGTTTGTTCACTGTTTACAAACAAAATAGATACATATACTCACGGCTATTAATCCCTAGAAGGGGTAGCCAGAGCTAAGGAATCAGAAATTCCTCAGCCACTTTTGGAAATGCGAGTGAGGAAAAGATGGTAAAATAAAGGTTTTTGGTGATGGGTCTCCAACCGCATCGCCCAAAAATCCCTTAAAAGCCCCAGTACCGTTAGTCGCCTCTTACGGACACCCACTGAAAAAAATGGGGTAGTGCTATTCTAAGCCAACAATACACAGCATTACAAACAAAATATTTTGTCGAAATTAAGGTTCTTTACCGAGTTTACAGCTATTTTTTTTTTCACACTTTGGATCTTTAGATCCGGACCTCACTCGCCAGTGGCGCCAATTGGTGAGCATAAAAACGTTAGCCCTCATTGAGCTATACTGTCAAGTGGCTACAAGTCCGAAATTTGTTTGTTTCTTTTACACTTTTCAATTAGTATAATTTTTCTTTCCTTTATTAATTAGTAAAAAGCCCCACATGAGGTTTTCATAAACAGAAACATTATAATTATGGGTAAATACTGTTCGTAATGTTTGCCGCGTAACATGGATCTACCGCACACTGGAGGTCTACTCTTCACATCGAGAACGATAAAAGCAAACTTCTAACTCCCTATAAAGATTTTCTGTTTCGCTGCATTTGCATGAAATGAATAATCGGATTTGACAGTTTTGAAAAGTGAGTAGGCATGGTGATATTCGCCTAATCCAACGTACCTCTGTAGTTGTCGTTGGTTTCATCGACTAGTAAGCGCCAATATTAATATTATTCTATACTTCAGTTATAAACTTCGACTGACCTTCAAAAGGATGAGAGGGACACGAATATATTATAAAATCAGTTAGGAAAGGTGCATGCCAAATATAGTTCTCGATGTGAAGTGTACTGTTACGGGGTAGGTCAGGAATAGCTTTTGAAAACAAAGTTTTAAGAAGAAAAACCCTTTATTAAATAGCTTTAAATTCTTAACCCGACAAAAGTCCAATCCAATCTGAATAATGCACTAATTAATAAATCATGAGTAAACAGTTTTCATTGACGTCAATGCAAACTGTTTCGCAATCTATCTAAACTGCTAACTATGCTCAGCACTTTTATTCTATGCTTACGGTATAATTACCAATATAACAGTACACCTCCTGAACCAGTACGCATAACCCGGTATAATTTGGCATAACAAATTATATATTAAGCGTTTGCTTATAGGCCTACCACATGCTCATGCTTGGCCACAGTTTAGCTTGCGCATGCAAATCACCTAGTAAGACTGAACACTGACGAGGCTACCACACGGCTTAAACTAGTTTGCATAAGCCACATTCTTGTTGATATCATTGATGTGAACACAATGTTTCCCGATAAAGAAATATTTCTCCTTCTTTTATATTTCAAGTGTTTGCTAGTAATAAAAAGGATCAAGCATGAGCGTGTGGTAGGCCTTTTAGTAAGGTATTTGTAGTGGCCGACGAATCGATGTTGTTAGATAGTGTAGGCCTAAGTGAAGTAGTGCTTTAATATTGCCTGTCCTAAGCCTGGAAACCCCTCTTTTGTTGGGGTTACAAATGAAGGGAAATCTACTGTGTAAATTAAGCAATTACTAACAGTCGTGTATTTAATATTAAATTCATTAATATTGTTAAATAAATGCTTGTATTTCTTCGTAATAAATAGCTTAATACTCTTGTTCTTGTAAATAAACGTTTTTTTTTTTATATCTTTAGTTAAAACTAAGTACATACATACATACATATAGTCACGGCCATATCTCCCAAAAAGGGGTAGCCAGGATACTCTTCAGTCACATTCAGAAGTTCACAGGAGACCTACCATCTAGAAATAAAATATTGTTAGTGATGGGTCTCCAACCACATCTCTCAAAAACTACTTAATGAAACCCAATAGCTAAAGGTACGACCTCTCACCTCTTACGACATCCGTGGGTACAAAGGCGTCTATCATTCTTAAGGGGTCTGTCATTCTGAGCCGGTAAAACTAAGTATTGTTGTAATTCACATTACGTTGTACTGAATGTTATGTTATATGATATTATTGAAGGCAGTACAGTTGAGTACTGTACTACTACTCGTACCCTTGTTCGCGCGGCAGCGGCAGCACGAAGGTGGGGTAGAGCCGCGCGGCGGTCTGCTGCTGCTCCAGCTGCCGGCGCGTCACGCTGGCGCACAGCGCGGGCTTGCCGCGGTGGAACTCCTCCCATAGTGCCGAGATCTCCGCCGCCGACTTGTCCTTCACCAGATCTACTTTCATTATATCATCTAGTTTCTTCTCACCTCCCCGCACACCCTCCGTGGGGGGCGCCTTTGGGTTCAGTACCGATGAATACTGCCTGAAACAATATGTTTATTTTAAATTATACACGCTACATGGTCATTTATTAATTGACGTTATTATGAAGACCCTAACTCTTTCAGGTCGAAATGACTATTATCTAATTATTTGTATTTTGGTATGTTAAAGTTTGTCACGCTAATGCCATTATTAAGTGTTTACCTATAATCATAAACTAACAAATATAAGTCATATTAGAAACCAGTCATATTAGTGCTGTGTAGTGTCGGCTTAGAATAGCACTACCCCATTTCTTCCGGTGGGTGTACATAAAAGGCAACTAACGGTATTGGGGCTTTTAAGGGATTTTTGGGCGATGCGGTTGGAGACCCATCACCAAAAACCTTTATTTTACCATCTTTTCCCCACTCAAATTTCCAAAAGCGGCTTAGGATTGTCTAATTCCTTAGCTCTGGCTACCCCTTTCTTGAGATTTATAGCCGTGAGTATATGTATGTATGTATGTATTAGAAACCATTTGATTTTAGATACTTGGTCACCATGATTCATGGGAGACTAATAAGTTTATTGGAACAATGCAAACAGTTTTGTGAAGCCACGGAGAAATATCTTTGCATATACAAGCCATAATTTCGCTATTAAACCTCAAAATCAAGAATAGGCATGTTGATTATCAAATTGTGAGCCATATTGAGACTGACCAAAAATTATTGCAGGCGACCCTTGAAACAAATTATTGCATCTATTGGCTGATGATGATGATGGCATGAGCATATGTATGTAAGTGAATAAATTTTAGTCATGTGTTTATTATAGTTAAGCTTTAACGTTTTAAGATGCTGTAGCATATGAAAGGAAACAAAGCTGCATACCGGGTATCCGGCGACGCGAAGCGTGCTTTTCGTTCCTCTTCTTTTCGTTTCTCCGCTTCCTCTACGCGTCGCAAGAGCTCTTCTGGCGACGTTTTCTGGAGAGCTGCTATTCGCTCTGAGTATTTATCGAAGTACGGGTTGCTTTTAAGACCCTCCAACACTTTTTCGGCACGACTCGCTGAAGTCATTATTGCTCTCGAAGCTACAGTTTTTCTCACAAGATTGAAAATACGATTATAACCTATTAAAGCTGCCATTGAAAGCCAAGATCCATAATATGTTATGTGTCCTAAGAATATACTCTTTCAATTAACAATTAAAATTAAATGATCACTAGAACATTCTTACACTTTTCATTAATTCATTTAATACTGTTATTTTAATTTACCAGTAAAAATTCTTAATCTCTGTCTAAAGAAAGTTTGATAAAGTTATTATTATTATTATCTTGTTCATTGGCCCTCGTATACAGATTATACATTCTGCCAGCGCACAGTGATTCGCGTAGAACAAGCTAGCTGGACAAAATTATTTTTCGACTCGCATGGGTCTATATGTGCTTAATCATACGTATTCTGTACTTTTTTTTACATTTCATGACTTAAGTTAAATGGGAGGGGTGGTGTAAATAAAAATACAAAAAATGAAAAAAATAATATATATATATATATTAAAATAAATGCAAAAATCATGATTTCTTCCACATTAAACATTTTTCTAAACTTAAAACTAATATGAAAAACAAATGTTTACAAGTCAGCTACTTAAAAATTAATATTCTATATATGTTACAATCATTCGCTATGACTATTATCATCTGAATCCGACTCTATGTAATCATTTTCATTACGAGGGATATTTACATAAGGTCGCGAAATGGGCACCGAAAAGGCGGGATAACTAATTTTAAAACTTCCGAATTTAACTTTTCAGGCTTTTTCCTGGGCATATGTCTGAAGTCGTTAATCAAAGGGTCGGATGTAGTTAAAAGCATGTGTAATAGGTCTGTATTTGTGGCAATGCGAGACGTCTTCCGCGTATTGTGCAAGTGAAATCGGCGCAGGTCTTTATTACGCGCTTCTAGGGCTTCTTCGGAGAATTGTCCAATCGGAAGAAGTGCTGTTTTTAAGACCTGTATACTATGCACAAGGATCTTATGCACGGTAAGGGGCATGAAATACCACGAATACAGACTTAGATACAGCTCACGCGTTTCACGACAAGCTTCTTCATTTTTTTCTAAATTTATATCATAGCCTGAGGCAAGGGTTCTTAAGATAATATTAAATTTTCTTCCGCTTGCCTTCCGATCTACTAGCTACTTCTGCAGCAATTGCCAACTCTTTTGCACTCCATCCAGAAACTATGCCGTTCACACGTGGTTTTTTTGTTTTATATGATGACTCCTCAAAGCTCTTTTGAGGTCTTCCCGGTCGCTGAGCACCCTCAGTAGAAGTGGTGACAACTGGAGGGTTAACAGACACCTTGAAATGAAAGTCTGTGCCTTCCAGCCATGTTTTATGCATAGAGAGAAACCTTTCCCTAATGCGACTAGCAATATTCCATTTTTGGGCTATTTTCGTGCTACTAGCAGCGATGCTCTTGGTGATATCACGCAAGGATACTTCGGTTATATTTGAGAGATCAAATTTAACCGAAAGGAAATCAAAAATGTGTGAATTTCTGTTTTCTTTATCGTGTTTGATCCACTCTTCGAAAAATTCAATTTTCGAAACACTAAACACTTGCTCTGTAAAAAAAATAAAAACAATGTTAGAGCAAAAAAGGAGCATGGAAAGTGATGTTTAATATTAAGTTTAGACTTAGATCTACGACATATATAAAATCTAACCCGGAGACATGTGGAGACAAAAAGTTGCAGTCTATAAAACATTTTAAAGAAAAATTTTTTTTGGTGTTTTTCCTACTATCCTTTAGACCGTAAAATTTTATTGGCTTTAGTTACCTAGGAGTAAGATTTCTATAAAAATATAATGTTCTTACCTGTACTAATAGGATCCATAGCACAAAACACTGATTCGTTTACTGCACAAGTCATGAGGTGTTGTCGAATGTGTGGCAAAATTGCAACTGAGACGATTACAAATTAGTAATAATCGTCATTACTTACCCTTTAACACCTCATTAGCACGCCATAACGGGACTTTGCACGATCAATTCTTGGAAATGAGATAATAGGGTTGTTCTTGACAACATAAAACGATCAATTCCAGGAAATTGGACAATGACTTTTGTCAACCTAGCTTGTTCTACGCGAATCACTGTGCAGCGTCAGAGTGAAATAGAAACAGCTTACTTTTTGAAATAAGTCCGATAAAAACGAAATTTAATTATTACTGTTTTTAAATATCTTAGAGTCAGAAAGAGATTAATAGATACAAATATATGTATATTTTAAGATGACATATAGAAATAAAAATAGATAATATTTTTTTAGGAATTTGATCTATGATATTATAATTTAATTCCATTAGAAGATATGAAATAACTTAAAGTTTTCACAAAGTCAGTATGAACAAGTGATAACACATTTATCATGTTAGTAGGTTTAGGAATAGAAGAAGGGAGAATATCATAAAATGATGTCGTTAATTTTGAACAGTTAAAAAATAAATGATCCAAAGTTCCTTCCTCAAGTCCACATTCACATAACGAATTATCTTTAATTTTGATTTTAGCGAGAAAAACTGGAGAGCAACAATGCCCTAGTCTCATTCTACATATGGTAGAGGTAGATGTCTTTGAGCATTGTTTATATTTAAAAAACCAAGGCTTAGAGGGAATTTCCGGTTGAATACCCGCGTAAAATTTTCCTTTAAACTGAATAGAATGTTTCCAATTTTCATACCAAGAATTTTTAAGGAATACTGATGATTGGGCTACTAGGTCATGAGAATAAAGTTTATTGGTATCAATTCCTGAATCACAAGCAATCTTGGCTGCAGAATCGGCATGAGTGTTCCCTGAAATGCCACAATGGCTAGGAATCCAAGCTAAGACTATTTTAATGTTATTAAGGAAACATCGATGTAAAGCAGTTTTCAAATCGAGGATTAATGGAAATTTGGTTTTGGCATGAAATTGATTTGATTGTAAAGCTTGTAGACAGCTTTTTGAGTCTGTAAAAATAACCGCTTTATTAATGGAATGGGATTCAATGAATTTGACGGCTTCTAAAATAGCAACTGAAGAATGGACAGGAGATTTCATGCTCAAGATTATTTTGCGAGAGGGAATCCAAACAGCGGAGCCAACGCACTCTGAGTTCAAAAGTTTAGATGCATCAGTATAAATGACAAGCCAATCTTTCCAAAGAACATCAATTTTATATTTTAGTTCCGTATCAGGAGAGAGGGACTCTTTTTCTATACCTAAATTTAAAATGATTTCTGGGAGGTAAATTAAACAAGCAAATTGAGTAGAAAATATGGGATTCGATTGAAATCTGACTAACGAAGAAAGGGAATGATTAAATTTATTTATACTTTGAAAAACACGTGGAAGGGACTTGTGAGACCAATAACGGCTGGTTCCCACTTTTAGTGAAAGAGATTGTAAAGATGGAAGTAAAGGATGAGATGAAGATTGCAAAAATTTTGTTATAAATCTATCAGATAAATACTGCCTTCGTAAATTGAGTGGGGGTTCGACACATTCTACTTGAAGGGCATTAATAGGCGAGGATTTCATAGCTCCTAAGATGATGCGGAGACACTTTGACTGAATATTGTCTAATTTAACTAAATACAGCTTGCTACATGGTTCTAATAAAAAAGTACCATAATCTAAATGACTACGTATTAATGCATTATACAGAAGTTTTTGAGTAAATGGGTGGGATCCCCACCATACACCAGACAAGCATCGAAGAATATTAATATTCTTTTCACATTTATTAATAATATGTTGCATGTGAGGGATACCTGATAATTTTGAGTCAAGAATAACACCAAGAAATTTAACTTGGTCGTGAATGGGAAGAGGAATGTGGTCAGATACAATCGGAGTGGCCGGAATGTCCCGTTTTCTAGAAAAAACAACTACGCAGCATTTGGAAACAGAAAGACTGAGACCGTGATTAAATAACCATTCATTCAAATGATGTATTGCGAAGCGAGATGTGGCAACATCAAAGTCGGACGAATCTATGTAGAGACATAAGTCATCAGCATATTGAAGTATTTTACAGAAAGGTTCAACAGACTGATGAAGATCATAGGAATAAATATTAAATAGAATGGGACTTAAGACAGATCCTTGTGGAAGGCCTTTCCATATTAATCGGGATGAGAGGAACCCGTCATCTGATCTCACGGAAATAGACCTACATATGAGTAGGTTCGATATAATTGTAATTAGTTTATGAGGGATATTTAATGACACTAACTTTTGTTGTAGAATTGCCAAAAGTACATTGTCGTATGCAGCAGAAATGTCTAGAAAAGCTCCGATAACAGATTTATTATCTGAAAAAGCGAGGCGAATATCCGTGATCAAAGTGCTTAAACTATCAATGGTGCCCACACCTTTCCGGAAGCCAAATTGTCTGTTTGATAAAATACCTCTACTTTCGATTATCCATTCTAATCGATTTTTTATAAGATGTTCCATAATTTTAGCAAGAGCTGATGATAAAGCTATTGGTCGATAAGATGTAGAATAATTACTCTGTTTTCCGGATTTTAAAATAGGGATAATAATTTGGGAGTGCCATGACTCTGGAGGTAACCCTGCATCGAATATTTTGTTCACAACGATAAGGAAGAAGTCGCGGAGAGAAGAACCACATTTAGCAATAAATGAATAAGGAAAACCATCTATTCCAGGCGAGGAATCTCTCAAAGCATCTAAAATTTGATAAAGTTACTTAATTATTTTTTTTTAAATAATGGTAATTCTGAAATTTGTGAAACACATCTTTGCCAGCGTCTCGAGCCAATTATTTTACACATGAAGCTATAAATGAAAATTATAAATTTAATATGTTAATTTCTACTTGATTAATGAAAAAGAGGGGGTAGGTAACTGTAATTTTAATGATGATATAATAAAAAAAAAAAAAAATATTTGCACAAAATAACAATTGAAACATCACCGGAGTCTTCCCAGGAAGTAATTATTCTTATCTAACTTATATCTATATTCAAGCAAAATATTCTAAAATACTATAACAAATGTATATCACCATTATGATATTCGCAGGATAACGAAAAGAACAAGCTTTATAATTTCATGTTTATGCAAATGCAATACGTGGCCTTCGGGTTTCGCCAACCCTTTGAGACCAACGACTAAGGGCTCAGTTTTTTACAACAGAAAATACCTCAGATACCTCAATTTCATCAGATACGGGACCCATGAGAGACGCTCTAGTAGCGTTCTTTCGGAACCCAACCAACGCCCCGATGAACCCCAAGCTAAATGCTTCGAAGCCATTCACGTACAAAGGACATATCACTCCAAACACCGAGCTCTCCGGCGCAGTCTACGTTGCCTGTCAATCGTATAGGCCTCTCAAAGACTCGAGAAAATCGTTAAAACGATTATCCCAGGGAAGTATTTTGGGACCCCTTTTATTCCTTATTTAGTTTTAGTTTTGTATTTTTAGTAGTTATAAGTAACAATAGCTGTAATGTAAGAATAATTTTGTGAGTAATACTTTTTATAAAATCAAATTAGTCATTGTGTGAGGTCTTCCGCAATACAGGTCTTATCCTAGTGCGGGGCCGTTAGAAATCTGTAATATTAAGTTTTTATGCTAAATAAACAATATTTATTATTATTTATTTATTATTATTATCCGTGTATAAAAATAGATCACTTTTTTAACTAAAGGAGCCAAAATCGAGACCACAAAGAGGAAACCATAAAATACAATTAACTAAACCAAATATTAAAAGTCAATCGATTTGTCAGAGAAACGGTTATGAAATGGCGATATAGATAAGCTGTATAATCTAGTAAAGGATGAGACAAAATTACTGTTATTCAATAAATATAAAATTGACATTTTTAATTATCTTTTGGACAATGGCCCTGACCAACGTTTTTTTTATTTTATACGCCAAATAATTCTACAAATGATTACGAGAAAATCTGTGGTTTTACTTTTTTGATTACTTAAAAAATGGCTGAAATATTAAGGTTTAAAGTGCGCATTTTCGGCCGAGACGGCTTTAATAGCGGTTGGCGCGGGAAAATGGCGATGTGACGTCACACCCCCGGCCATTCGTCGCTCACGCTTACGTACGCATGGAGTTTTTGTAGTTTTGTGATATAAAATAGCAAATAAATACTGTAGTGTGCCTCAGTGTTTCAACTAAATACATACACTCACGGCTATTAATCTCTAGAAGGTTTAGCCAGAGCAACAGAATTAGAAATTCCTCAGCCACTTTTGGAAGTTAAGTGGGGGAAAGATGGTAAAATAAAGGATTCTGGTGATAGGTCGCGGTGTCGTGTCGGCTTAGAATAGCACTACCCCATTTCTTCCGGTGGGTGTACGTAAGAGGCGACTAACGGTATTGGGGCTTTTAAGGGATTTTTGGGCGATGCGGTTGGAGTCCCATCACCAACAACCTTTATTTTACCATCCTTTCCCCACTCAACCTTCCAAAAGTGGCTGAGGAGTTACTCATTCCAAAGCTCTGGCTACCCCGTTAAGGGATTTATAGCCGTGAGTAAATGTATGTATGTATGTCTCCGACCGCATCGCCCAAAAATCCATTTAAAAGCCCCAATATCCCAAGTCGCCTCTTACGTATACCCGCGGTAAGAAAAAGGGGTAGTGCTATTCTAAGCCACACTACAAAACTCTATATGTAGTGAAAACACCAGACCTTTTTTTTATGTGATAACGACGACGTGATAGCTCAATGGGTAGAACACCGGTTAACGTGCTAGCGACTAGTGTTCAAATCCCGGGTCGGGCCTACACCAATTTGTCTTTTCTAAAGACATGTGTGTGGTTAATTTATCATGGTTGTTAACGGTGAGGGAAAACATCGTGAGGAAACCCACATGACTGAGTTGTACTTAGTCATGTGACAGTGTATTCGTACAAAACGGCGATAGGCCTGCCCCCTATCACGTGAGTACACAGTCGATGCAAAACGTGGGTACTCTGAACACCAGGTGACAAAGTCACGTGATGTTCAGAAGTATTAGTACCTCTGCCAACCCCTTCGGGGATATTCGGCGTGAACGTTTATGTTATGTTATATTTTTTTTATGTGCCTATTATTATTACCTATTATACGAGACTATAGCCATAAATCCCTTGAAGGGGTAACCAGAGCTAGGGAATTAGGAATTCCTCAGCTACTTTTGGAAGTTGCGTGGGGAAAAGATGGTGAAATAAAGTTTCTTAAAAGAAAATATACCATAAAAGCCCCAACATCGTTAGTCACATCTTACGTACACCCACCGGAAGAAACAGGGTAGTGCTATTCTAAGCCGACAGTACACGGCCACTTTAATATAAAAATATAAACACGACTATTAAACTGAAAAAAGGTTGCCAAAGCTTCAGAATTAGGAATTTGTTAGCTACTTTTGGAACTTGAGTGAGGAAAAGATTGAACAATAAAGGTTGTTGGTGATTGGCGATGAGTCTCCGCCACATCGTCTAATTTTCTCCTAGAAAAAAGCGCCTAATATTCAAAGTCACCTTTTATTACCCTTACTGATATGATAAACAAAGGAAAGAAAATATTTCTTCACCAGCGGGGAACAAAAAACGAACGAAAAAAAATACTTTCCTTTATTTATTAGTAATATGTATTATATATAAGATAGTTATATTAGTTTGGCGGATGTTAATGCGTAGGTGCTAAGTGGCTAACTTGGTGATAGAAGATAAACACTCAAAATGTGGAACTGTATTTATTCTCAGGTGAACCGTACTTTACAAAGGTTGGTGCAGAAGTGTCGTTTGTTAAAATCTAGTATCTAAGATAAATTAATTACACATACAAATAAGGAGTGGTGCCGAGTGCATAAAACATGATGTAAGTCTGTCCTAGATTTTCGTGACGAATGACTAATGAGTACATAGTAAAACACCACTTCCCTTCCAAAAAAAAATTTTAAAGAAATTTAAAAATAATTGTACAAAGTAAAATTAAAGGAGACACTCTTAGCTTTAAAAATAAAAATAAAGTATACATTTTACTTTAAGTAAATAATAAAATAATTAATTTAGTATTACGTTATTTTACCATTATATATGGGTAATATATATTCACTTCACTTCACTGCACTTTAATTAACTATCACTTTTGCTGAAATTTTAACTTTTTCTTCCCTCCTTGGGCTAGTTAACAGAGTATACCGGTGAGGGGCGATTGCCATCATTGAGACGGCGGGCGGCTAGCCTGTGATCCTTGTAGTTCTCTTTGGAGAAATGCTGAGTATTTCCTTTTACAGCATTTGCCAATAAAATAGCATGTTGCTATGAATGCTATTCCGAATATAATCAGTAGTATGAGGTCTAGCTTGCTATGGGTGATTTCATGGAGCAAGTTAGAGCTAGCCGAATTTCCTGCTCCATTTTGCGCGATGATGACTTCTTCGCGACTCTGAGTTTTTCCCATCTTTAGGATTTTTATTGCAGTAAGTATTTTCTCCTGGTGACAAAGTGGTAATGAATCGAAATTTCAATTGTTGAACCACACTGTCCTCTTAATAAGGCGTCCGGATCGTGTTCGTAACGGACTGTTTTGTTTTTCGTTACCATCTTTGTTACCCGTGTTCGGATCTTTGCTTGATCTAAATATTTCTACCTTTTTTGTTTGTGATGATTAAATTTCAGTATCACTGTGTATTAAAAATGCAGGTTTCAAACGGTCAATTGATACTGTTCTGGTTTTGTCCGAAAACTTTATATCAAAAGTTTTATCGTCCCGTTTTATGACTTTGTAGGGTCCAGAATAGGGTGGGGTCAAAGGTCTTGTAGTGTGGTCGCAGCGTACAAATACGTATGTACACGTTTTTAATTCAGGATGGATGAACATGTTTCTCTGATGGTATGGTTTTCTTGGAACTGCTGAGTACATTCGTATGCGTTTCCTCAGATTCTGGAGAAATGTATCGCTATCTGGAATCTTCTGCGTTGTCGGCTCAAAGAAATCACCGGGAAGCTTTATGGGGGTTCCGTACACAAGTTCTGCTGCTGATGTTTCAGTGTCGTCGCGGAGACTTGCCCTTAATCCTAAGAGGACTGTGGGCAGTTCGGTAACCCAGTTTTCTGTGTTTCCACGCGACATTAAAGCTGCCTTTAGGGTCCTGTGCCATCTTTCAATTTTTCCATTTGCCTGAGGGTGATATGCTGTTGTGTGGATTTTCTTGATGCCCATGCATCTTGTCAGGTTGGTGAATAAATGTGACTCAAATTGACGTCCTTGATCAGTGGTAATTCTCAACGGACATCCAAACCTCGTAATCCACTGATTGTAAACTCCCTCTGCCACTGACTCAGCTGTGATATCTTGCAGAGGTATGGCTTCAGGCCAATTTGTAGCTCGATCTATCATTGTGAGCAAATATTTGTATCCTTGACAGTACGATAAAGGACCCACAATGTCAATGTGCAAGTGTTGAAAACGTTCACTTGTTGGAAATGAACCGAGAGGTGAAATTGTGTGTCTTTGTATCTTAGATTTTTGACAATCCAAACATGATCGTGTCCAATCGTTTATATCCTTGTTCATTGACTTCCAGAAATATCTATTTCCGATCATTTTCCTAGTAGCTCTTGTGCCCGGATGACTAATTCCATGTATGGTTTTGAAGACTGCTACACGAAACTGCTCTGGCAAATATGGTCGTGCCGATTCTTTTGATATCTCACAGTAAATAGGCATGTTAGAGTTTGGATAAGTAATTGTTTTGAATTTTAAATTCTTGGATTTTTGCATTAATTTTAATTCTTCATCTTCTTTTTGAAATTTGGATAATTCTTCGTAATTCATAGGAGAAGGCATGTCTATTTGTTCAATTCGCGACAATGCATCAGCGACTTTATTTTCGGAGCCTTGAATGTGTTGAATTGAAGTACAAAACTGGCTGATGAAATCCAGGTGTCTCAGCCTTCGCGGGGTATCCGTAGAAGTTGTTTTCTTGTTAAGCGCGTATACCAGTGGCTTGTGGTCAGTAAACACGGTAACATTTTGGCCTTCTATCATGTTTCGAAAATGTTTGGTGGCCATGTAAATAGCCAGCAATTCCCTGTCGTAGGCAGAATACCGTTTTTGGGCTTCACTGAACTTACATGAGAAAAAACTTAGTGGCTGCCAACTTTTGCCTACTTTTTCTTCCAGTACGGCTCCCGCACATGTGTTTGAGGCATCAGTCACTAAAGCCAAAGGGGCTCCAGCTACGGGATGAGCCAGTAACGCAGCTTCACGGAGGCTATTCTTGCACAGAGTGAAAGCATTTTCGGCTTCTTCAGTCCACGAAATGCGCGATTTATCTTTCCGCTTTTTGTTGTGTAAATATAAATTCAAAGGTTCTTGATATTTGGCTGCTTTAGGTAAATGACTTCTGTAGAAGTTAATCATACCCAAAAATCTTCTTAGCTGTTCTACTGTTTCGGGTTTGGGGTATTCAGCTAAAGCTTTGACGCGGTCTTCCAATGGTTGTATTCCTTTGTTTGAGACGTGATATCCCAGAAAGTCAATTTCTTCCTTACCGAATTCACATTTCGCTAAGTTTATAGTCACACCATGCTGGTTCAGGCGTTCGAAAACGATGTTTAGGTGTAAACGGTGCTCAGCTTCTGAATCCGAAGCAATTATGGTATCGTCTACAAAATTAAACAGAAAGTTCAGCCCGTGGTATACGACGTTATTCATGAAACGCTGAAAGGTTTGACTAGCATTACGTAAGCCAAATGTCATTCTCGGAAATTCATACAGTCCGAAGGGCGTGATGATTGCCGTCTTCTCGATATCCTCCGGAGCAACTGGCACAAAATGGTAAGCTCGCTGAAGATCTATGCGTGAGAATATCTTTTTCCCTGCCAAGAGGTATTGGAAATCGTGGATTCTTGGAATTGGATATCTGTCTGGCTTCGTTATTGAGTTTAAATTGCGATAATCACCACAGGGTCGCAATTCACCGTTCTTCTTAAGCACGACGTGTAGTGGGCTTGCCCAGCAACTCTTAGAAGGTCGACAAATACCGATTTGCTGCATGTAATCAAATTCCTTTTTTACCTTGGCGTATTTGTCTGGGGGAAGCGGCCGTGAACGTGCAAATACGGGTGATCCGGTAGTCTCGATGTGATGCACAACATTATGTTTTGGGGTGTCTTTATAGCACACAGGTTTCGTAATGTCGGGATAAGCTGATAACAAATCATAGTAAGAATTTGTCACGTCAATTGTTTTGATGTTCACGTATTCGTAATTGACTATAGATCCAATAACATTTAGATTAGTCACTGCGTCGATGATCTTTCTCCCGTTTATGTCTACCAAAAGTTTATGATGACTGAGGAAATCAGCTCCCAGGATTGGTTGTTTTACGTCTGCCAAAATAAATGTCCATAAATACGGTCTTCGTAATTTTAAATTTAGTACTAGGTTTTTAGTTCCGTACGTTCTTATTTCCGTGCCGTTTGCAGCGTATAATTTGTATCCATCACTTGAGTCGTTTCTAAATGATTTCTTAGTAGCCGGTAGTACTGAGACATTAGCTCCCGTATCCACCAAAAAACGTAGACCACTGTTTGAGTCGGTCACGCAGAGGCGATGAGAAGGGGAGATGGTGCAGACATCCGCCACTGGCTGCACCGATTTTAGTTTTCCGAATGGTCTGCTATTTTCTTCCAGGAGCACGGATCTGTACATTTATTAGCTCTATGGCGAAATCGACGATGATAATAACAAAGTCTGCCAGTGTCATTTGATACGGCATGATTCACCTTACGGCCTCTCGAAACAGATCGACTATGGTAGCGCCGAAAATCATTAAAATTCCTTTGTCTAGGTCTTGATCTCTGTAATTCCATGACCTGCAGATTTAGTTGTGCTATTTGTGCTTGTAGCGCTGTAAATTCATCAGATCTACTGGTATTCTTGCTGCAGGAGGAGACTTCTGTAACATGGAGAGGTCGAGTATTTTCCATAATTTTATCAGCGATCGCTGCTAAGTGCTCTAAATCTTTCACCTCGCTCAAGGCGAGAACAGCACGAATTGATGATGGAAGGTGTCCTTGCCACATTATGTTCAGAGTTTCATCTGGAATCTTGCTCCTGGCCAAATCGCGCATATTGCGTAGCAAATGTGACGGTTTCTGATCACCGAGTTCAATTTCGCTCAATAATTTTTGCAGTTGTCTATTTTCCGATTCCTCGTAAACAGTTAAGAGTCTTGTTTTCAAGGCTTCATATTTTTTAGTCGCTGGTGGCGTTAACAGGATGTCACTGACTTGCTTGATTACATCTTTGCCGAGTTTGGTTACCACCAGATTAAATTTCGCTTCATCACTAAGTTTTTGAGGTGTCAAGATTGCTTCTATTTGTACGAACCATAAGCGCGGTTGATCGCACCAGAATTCAGGAAGACGAGACGAGACAGTCACTGTCGATAGTTCTGGCGTGGTTCGTTGACTCGGTTCAGATTGGGCCATACTGTAGCACCTTGTTGGTAGGCTTCTTTATTTGTGTTTTCGTATCTCCTAGGACAGGATCACGCAACCTTCTGATCACGTCAGGATATTAAAATGTACAAGAGATTTTCATGAACAAAAACATTCAAATTTTATTACCCTTGTGAAGAAACGAGGTAGTGCTATTCTGTACCGATAGTAGACCGATAATATAAAACAATCACCAACAACAATAATCCTCTATGCCATTTAGTTATTCTCAATTTCTAAAGGTGGTTTATAATTGTTACTTCAGCTATCGGGCAGGAAGTATTTGTAACAAATTCAACTCTCAAAACTCAAACTTTCACCCAGTTATCCACGTAGGGGTCGGCGAAAATAGCTATTATCTAAGTTTTTTTTATTGTAAACAAGCATATAAAAGGAATAAATAATGAAACAATCGCACCTTTCCCACGGACCGACTTCGCGCAGTGGCTGTGAGCGGCCGGCTCACGCGTTATGAGGTAAAATTAAAAAGCGCGCGAAATCTGAAGATTTGAAAACGGGGTTGAACCTCTCGAGGTCGCTGCTACATTACATGCTGAAATACTGCATGTATTGACGTGAAATAAAAACGATTGTAATATAAATGATATAAACTAAAGTTTCAAGTGCATTTGGTACAGATATTTTGACCCATTTGTGTTCTCCATTGTTTCTATACAATTGATGATTTTATTAAAAACGGCAATATGTATTTGACTTTTAAATTTTAATTATGTGTCCTTTTTTATGACATTGAAATAATAACAGAGTTTATATAATATTTTGACACGTGTTGCCTTGATTTACTTTGTAATAACTTTTATTATGTTTTCCCCCTCTTCTTTAATTTTTCATGACTTTTTAATTGTAATAAAATTTATAATATTTTGACATGTGTTGCCGTTTGACTTACAAAATGTTAATTATGTTTTTATTTTATCAATTTATTTTAATGTTTAAAAATTTGCACGCCTTATTGGCAGTACATGCATAGGCCTTTATTTTATGCACACCACAATTTATACTCATGTATTGGCAAATAAATGATTTTTATTTTCTATTTATTTATATATTTATATAACACACTGTATGGGATAAGCCTCCAGCTTGGTCATATTGTTAGGACTCTTTTTAACTCTCCACTCGGTATAGCTTAGGTACAGTATAGTACGTGCACCTTTGCCCCAACACTGCGGCCCTCTACTTTAATGGGAATGATTGGCGTGAGTATAACATACTCACATATACACTCACGGCTATGAGTCCAAAATAGGGGTTGCCATTGCCTCGGAATTAGGAATCCGTCAGCCACCTATTGAAATAAATTGGGGAAGAGATAGTAAACGTAAACTATCGTAGGTGATGTGGTGATCACCCAACACCAACAGCCACTTAAATGGCCAATACCATGGCAAACCTCACTTTGATTGTAAGGTTTCGGTGTTTTAGGTAATGGTTGAGCCGACTCTCTACCTATATGGCTTTTAATCTCTCGATACAGCATTTCAGCTACTTCATATTCCTTACGAGCGAAATAAGGGCGCTGTTTATCCTTATATTGCAATAGTTTTTTTATGATTGTTCTGATATTCAACCCAGTACGACTCCAATGTTTCGCTTTTCCTGTCAAAATATGTTGTTGACCTTTTGCGCTCGGGACGTCCTTTTTCATGTTGATATATAACTTCTCCATGAAGGAAGAAAGCTCTGCTTGTGCGCTATAAATATCTTCCATTTTTAAATGATTGAGTATGATAGAGACAAGTGATAAGTAATTTAAAGACCTTACTCAGTGATGCTCGTCAACTGCCAACTGCAAACCTAGTTGCTATGATACAAACTTGATAATAATGATAATACACTACACCACTTCTCACTGCTTTGCACTGGTTCACTCTGAATCACAAGAGTCAATTTCCGTAACGCGAGTACACACTGCTAGCTCAATGGACCAAAAAAATGTGCGGGGTAGTGCCGAGTGATAATTAAATGATACTAATGAGTCCTTTCTGATAATGATATATTACTGAATACAATGGTTTAAATAGGGCTAATTAATGCTAATTATAATTGATAGGCGCGTGCCGAATGATAACTAAATGCGGACTGACTCATTTACGCCGTTTAGACTAAAAGTGCTTAGTAAATGTATATAATGTAATATATAATAATGTTCGCGTGTATTCACCAGAACACCATTAGTGGACTCGTATGGCAACAGAGAGAAGAAATGGGGTAGTGCTATTCTAAGCTGACACTACACCACGTGAGTATAAGTAAATACTCGCAATCTACCTGTTGTTCACCAATCGTTGTATAACTCTGTGGTAAAGCGCAGTTTTTGCATTGTAGATAAGGTATTCTGTTCTGTGTGTGATAGCATTGCAATTAAAAAACAACAGCAAGAACAGATCAACAGAATCTGTAAAATTGTTTTGTATTTAAAGTTATTAGTTCGTATTTACAATGATGATCTGATGTATTAACAATGGAAAATTATAGTAGGGTGGAGAAGATTGGCGAAGGAACGTATGGCGTAGTTTATAAGGCAATAGATAAAGTTACTGGAAAGGAAATAGCCCTCAAGAAGATTAAACTTGACAAGTAAGTTTTGGCGCCAAAAAGTGACAGTGGTTTATTTACAGATGATTCCTATTGATATTGTTTCTAGTTTTCAATAATTCATATATTGAAAGTCTCCTATTGATAACATTATTCGACTAAGATCTAAATATTTAGTATCACGACCGCCTGTAATGAAAATCTTTCATATTCGGCTCGTTTTTATAAAACACTTACTTAACATACATATTCATACATATACTCACGGCTGTAAATCCCTAGAAGGGGTAGCCAGAGCTAAGGAATTAGAAATTCCTCAGCCACTTTTGGAAAGTTATGTGGGGAAAAGATGGTAAAATAAAAGTTGTTGGTGATGGGTCTCCAACCGCATCGCCCAAAAATCCCTTAAAAGCCCCTAATACCGTTGGTCGCCTCTTACGTACACACACCGAAAGAAATGGGGTAGTGCTATTCTAAGCCGACACTATACAGCATTACACTCACTTAAAATAATGTTAAACCGAATGATGTCAATGGTTCTTACCTGATAACTTTTTTGTTTTCACCGTTAAGTTTCAGTAAAAGGTAGCACTTTTATTAAAACATTTATATCCATAAATCCGAAGCTAAAATAAATACATATACTTAAGACTTTACATTTCAAAAAGGGGTAGCTAAAGCTTTAGAATTGGAAGTTACTGTTTTAGGCAGTTGAGTCGGAAAAGATGATCAGCAATGGATCTGCAACTACATTAACTAACTAATACTTAAAAAACTCCAAAACTTAGTAACCTAGTAGAAAACACACCAGAAGAAACAGGTTCTCCTTATTGATAACAAGCAGTACAAAGCATTGTATTAGAAATACAATAATTTGTGCGAACAAATGAGCTTACACTTTAGGAGAATGTCATTATCTAGTTCATTAGTTCAACCTAAGTTTGACAAGTTTTATAAAAAGTTTTGAAATAAGGAATAAAAAACAAATGCTACAACTAAATTATGATATAGCAATTTTGACATGAATTATGTAGATTT
This sequence comes from Bedellia somnulentella, assembly GCA_963576735.1. Lineage (NCBI taxonomy): Eukaryota > Metazoa > Arthropoda > Insecta > Lepidoptera > Bedelliidae > Bedellia > Bedellia somnulentella. Next base: position 19,082,860 of record OY755181.1, on the reverse strand, counting down.
ATTTACATACATACACATACTCATGGCCATAAATACCAAAAAGGAGAGCTACAGAGCTAGAAACTCAGCCGCCACATTTGGAAGTTGATAGGGAACAAGATGGTAGAAATGAAGTATTGTTGGTGATGGGTCTCCAACCACATCACCCAAAAACTACTTTAAAGGGCCCCATACCCTTTTAGCTTCTTATAACAGCCCTTGAGTAGAAAGTGATAATGATATTCTAAACTGGCACTACACGGCAAATGTTTATTTGGGGCCTCATGAACTATTTACGTAATAGCATACATTGGTAATGCCTATAAGTTAGTGTATCTATAAATAACAGCTATATAATATATTTAAATATATGGTTGGCAAGATTTCTTAGTCCTGTGTGCTTAGTAATATACTTTGTGATGAATGACTCAATAGGCTTAGAATAGAAGAGCACTGACCCATTACATTACATTTTGCCATTAATAACCCATTACATTTGGCAATAAATCCCAAGGCTCTTTGACTACCTTGAGAAGCAATTTGGAGTCGGGTGTGTTGTCTTGTAGCTTGCTATGCAATTTTATTAACCGACTTCAAAAAAGGAGGTTCTCAGTTTGATTGTTTGTATGTATGCATGTATGTATAATTGTCCGCGTATTCGTTACATTTAGGAGAAGGTTTTAGTGCCTTAACCGACCAAAAAAAGAAAGGAGGTTCTGTGTTTGACCTGTGTGTATGTCTGTTGGTCCGCGATTATCTCGAGTTTGGCTTAAGCTATTTGGATGCGGTTTTCAGAAAAGTATTCGTTACATTAAGGAGAAGGTTCAAGTGCCTTAACTGACCAAAAAAAGAAAGGAGGTTCTGTGTTTGACCTGTATGTATGTCTGTTGGTCCGCGATTATCTCACGTTTGGCTTAAGCTATTTGGATGCGGTTTTCAGAAAAGTATTCGTTACATTTAGAAGATGGGTTAAGTGATTTAACCGACTCTAAAAGAAAGGAGGTTCTGTGTTTGACCTGCATGTATGTATGTATGTTGGTCGGCGATTATCTCGCGTTTCGCTTAAGCTATTTAGATGCGATTTTCAGAAAAGTACTTGTTACTTTCAGGACAAGGTTTTAGTGATCTAACCGTCTCAAAAAAGGAGTTTCTGAGTTCCACCTATAAGTATGTATGTAAGTTTGAAGGTTCTTAGTTATCAGTTTATGTTATTACATTCAGGAGAAGGTTTAAGTTCTTTAACCGACTCGAAAAAAAGGAGGTTTCTTAGTTTGAAATATAAGATTTATCAATATAATGTCGATAAAGTTTTTTTATTAGTAATAAACAGAGTTACTAAATTATTAAACAAAAAAGTATATAAAAACATGAATAAATTACTCAAATTATATTGAAGAAAAAAATATATATTGCAACATCATGTTTCTCATTCTGGTCATTTCAATCAAGGCTCTTTCGTCATGGGGATGGTTAAGTAATTTCTTTGAATCTATATCACTTAAAGCCATCTCATCAAGGGATTTTACACGACTCAACGCTACATATATATAAGAGTGTTTCTTCGCATTTGTGATAGGTGAACTTCTCTTTGCTCATCTGTTTCGGCAGCAAGAGTAGCACGCTGACGATCTCTCTCATTCTGAAGGGCAAGCACGAGTTATCGACACGATAACGGTTAGAATGAGATGGCAGTATACCATACTAAGTAAGTGCGTAAAAGATGGCTGCTTTATCCCACGCGATAACTAGTTTAAATACGGCTCGTGCTTGCCCTGCTGAAGTCTTTGTTTTTTTTCGATGGGTGTTTCGTTCTCCCTTACGCGACTTTTCCTTAAGGCATCCTTTGATTTTCTATCTAGGCCCGCAGGTAAACAAAATAGTAACAAGTAAGCTAAAGTCATAATTACAAATATTATAACTACCTGTTAAAAAAACTATAAAATAAACGGACAGTAAAACTTATCTCTAAAAAACTATCACTAATTCACTAAAAAAACTCAGAGTGATTTAAGAACTTATCACTAAAAAGTATGAAATAAAAAACAAAAACTTCAAATTAAAAACTAAACAGAAAAAAAACAAATATTGTTACTTAAAACTATATTATTATTTTTTATTTAAAAAAGAACCGCCTTCAAAAATCCAACTGAAAAGTATAAAATAATTTTTATTTATTTTATTATGTACAACTCTATTCAACTTCTTCTTTTTGAAGTCGGTGCCAAACAGACGAATCCAAAATGAAAATTGCTACATAGAGAAAACCATACGAATAATAAATCAATCGATAGTGCCTCAACAACAGTAACACAATCGCGCTCAAAAATCAAGAAATTTCATCCGCTCGCAACGACGTCGGTCGCTTTATAAAGGATGGAATTGGGGGACAGTGAGCGGTGCTTAGCCTGGTGCGCATGCGTCGCACTCCGCAGAGAAATTATCATAATATACATGTCACCGTAAAACTGTAAATACTAGTAAATTATAATTTTAGATAGATAGCGAGATAGTAAACTAACGTTAGGTTAGGTTATGTAAGATTATCAGATTTCAAACTAACGGAATTAACAATTCGACAGAGACATGCATGCACCGAGTTGGCACAACCAAAACTTCTAACACTTTTTAAAAAGACGATCGAGAATCTAAATCACTACATAGTATGAAACAAAGTCGCTTTCTCTATCCATGTCTGGGATATAGGGACATCCTTATGTATACTTTAATCTGTAAAACTACGAAATGAATTTTGATGCGAATTTTTTTATTAATTGATTAAAAAGGAAGGTTTATAAGGATGATGTACGCTGATGGGGTGGAGAACTCACTCAACTTGGGCGGGCCACTAATATTCGTTCTTCTTTGTCATGAAACTTGGTTTGGCACCGACTTCAAAAAGAAGAAGTTGAATAGAGTTGTACATAATTGTACGGTCCATCACCGTACAAAGTACAATTAACTGCTGCCACAGCGGCCTACTTTCCGCGAGCTCTTAGCTCACGTCTATTTTTATATAACATCTTATTATTAGTAATTAACGATAATTCACACAACCAACACGTAAGTCACGAGTACTTATAACAACATAGCAGATACACAGCCACGAGTGCTGACTGTTAATTTACCCTTTTTCTACAATATATCTTTTACAACAACTTAACTTCTTTGACTTCATTTTATCTATGTACGGATCAGTTTACTGAAACTCAGCCTGGACCGTACATAATTTGGTCCTTCGAAGCTTTGTGCATTGCGTGTGCTTGTTTACTGCGGTAGCGAATCGGTTTGGCTGGCCTCCCACAAGCGGGTCTCACCAGTCAGATTGAGAAGGAATATCGCACATATCGTGGTAGACATTGTTACGTACGTGCACGAATCAGTGAAACTCACCAACTGAAATAACGATGGCGGATCTTGGTCAACGAATGCAGGAGCAGAAACTGTGTTACGAGAAGATCAAGACTCTTTGCGTCAACTTTAACAAGGACGGCGCATCGAGGAAGACTCCAGATTACCTGCAAAAACGGCTGGAATATCTGGAGGCACACTGGCACGAGTTCCAGGTAAATCATAAAGAGCTTGTTTCGTTACGCGAAGACGATGAAGAGCTCACTGCTGAATATTTCGGCAGTGATATTTTTGGCAAAACGGAGACGATGTATGAGGAAATGAAGCAGAAAATCCGCGCAGTGCAGCTGGCGCAGGCCGTCGGTGTCGCGACGCCCGGAAAGCCAGGGACACGCGCAGCGCTTGAGGATTTTCCTGCGCCCCCCAGTACCTCGAAAACAACGACCTTCGAGGGAAAAGAGGAAAACAAAGAGCTCATGCGGCAACAACTGCTCAATTTTACGGCAATCGAACGGACGATTAAGAAGATTCATCTCGATGACATCGGAGATAAATGGGAGCTTGAAGATAATCTTGCTATTCTAAAAACGAGATGGCAAGCCATTGACAAGATACACTGGGAGCTCGACGCAATCATCAACGATGAGAACTCCATTTATCAACGAGAATATCAGAAATGGGAGCGCAGGTATGACACCTTGAAAAAGGAAATCAATATTAAGTTATGGGCAGGCAAACACGGCGAAAACTCCACGCCTAAGCTCGATTTACCCGACTTTGACGGCAATTACAACAAGTGGGTATCATTTCGTGATTTGTATACTGAAACTATACATAACAGTAACTGGCTAACACAGTCACAAAAGATGCAGCATCTCAAGTCGAAGCTGAAAGGCGAACCTGAAAAACTAGTGCAACATCTAAGCGTCTCTACTGATAACTACGACACTTGTTGGGAGATACTAGTTAACCGCTACGAGAACAAGAGGCTGTTATTTTCATCTTACGCAAACACTCTACTTAATTTACCAACTATCCAAAGTCCATCCGCAAACAACCTCAAGAAAATGCATGACACATTAGTTGAGTGCGTAAACGGCCTTACTAATCTAGGTCTTGACGTCACTACGTGGGATCCTCTGCTCGTTCATTTGTTGCTACCTAAACTTGACGCTGCTACTTATAGCGACTATATTCACGACCTCACGAACCCCCGAGATTTTCCCAGCCTGTCAGAGTTTCAATGTTTTTTGGAAGCAAAATTCATGGCATTTGAAACTATGTCGCAAAATCATATTGCTACGAAACAACAGTCCCAGCCGCAGAAAAAACAAACGTTATTGCCAAGTCAGAACAAATATTTCAATAATAGATCGAATGAGCACGGAGCCACGAATTATAAGCCAGCGAAAAAATGGTCACAGTCATACATAGCAACGCGTGAAAATTGTCCACTATGCAAAAATGCACACACTCTGATGAAGTGCAAGACATTCAATAATACGTATGTTACAACTCGCATCTCGACTGTTAAACGCATTCAAGTATGCGAAAACTGTCTATTCAGTCATGGGGGACAGGAATGTAGTTCTACAAAAACGTGTAGAGTATGCGGCAAAAGTCATCACACCCTCCTTCACATAGAAAGTAATTCAATGGAGGCGTCGTCGCCATCGACGTCAACGGCTGGAGCCGCGCCGTCGCGCGCCGCCCACAACGTAACACGTAACGACACCGAAGTACTCCTCGCTACGGTTCAACTATTAACAAAAAACGCAGAGGGAAACTACGTCACACTACGGGCACTTCTCGACCAAGGGTCGCAAGTGTCCCTTATAACGGAAAACGCAGCGCAACGATTAAGACAGAAACGTAGAAAGTTGAACGCAATCATTTCTGGCATTGGAAAATCCCTAGGGAACAGTAAGGGACTCCTAGAGCTCGAATGTAAATCATTATACTCGGATTTCACGTTCAAAACGGAAGCGCTGATTTTAAACAAGCTCGTAAATAACTTGCCGAGTTACCCCATACCAACGGACAAATGGGAATACTTACAAAATCTGAAGCTAGCTGATCCTCAATTCCACGAACCCGGCCCTATTGACATCCTTTTGGGCGCCGACATCTACTCCTTGATAATACAAGAAGGCGTCCTGAAACAAGATAACGACTCTCCCGTAGCCCAACACACGAAATTAGGATGGATTTTGTGTGGAAACATACGAAAAACGTTCAACTGTTTCGTTACTCTTAACGAGATAGAAAATCTATCGAGATTTTGGGAAGCTGAGGAGATAAACAATGACGAGTCAACAAACAGTGACGAATACTGCGAGAAGTATTATTTGGAAACGACAAAAAGGCAGGAATCGGGACGCTACATCGTAAAAATGCCAATGAAAGAAGACACAAACGAAAAACTGGGAAAATCAAGGCCACAAGCAGTCGCTCAATTTTTACAATTAGAACGCAAAATGGAAAGACAAAGTCATTTTGCTATACAATATAAACAGTTCATGTCTGATTATATTGAACGAGGCCACATGTCGCCAGCACCTAGGTCAACGACCGGGCAAGGGGTCTTCCTACCCCACCACGGCGTAATAAGGGAAGAATCTACTACCACAAAATTACGCACCGTGTTTAACGCTTCCATGAAAATGGACTCCAACTACAGTCTCAACGATCTCATGGAAAAAGGGCCTAATTTGCAAAAGGACATCTTATCTCTTATTATCAAATGGCGTACTTACAAATATGCTTTAACAGCCGATATTGAGAAGATGTTTCGAGCTATAATGTTACATCCCGACCAACGGTCGCTCCAAAAAATCATCTGGCGCGCATCGCCGCATGATCTGCTACAAGAGATGGAGCTATGCACTGTAACCTACGGGACGAAGGCTGCACCCTACTTAGCCATGCGCACGCTCAAACAACTGGCGGACGACGAAGGACATGCTTTCCCGATGGCGGAGACAGCGTTACGTCACCAGTTCTATATGGATGACGTCATTTCTGGTCACCACACGATTGACGGAGAAAAGTTGTTACAAAAACAACTCTTCGATCTACTTCAACGAGGTGGATTCTTATTGAGGAAATGGGCTAGCAACGAACCGACTATCCTACAAGATTTGTGCGAGAAAGATAAAAAAGTTGAAAATATATTCAACTTCAAACAAGACTCTACAACTAAGACGCTGGGTATAGGCTGGAACACAAGTGATGACAAATTTTGTTTTAAATGGGAACTAACGGAACGTGACTACCCTAAATACACAAAACGTATGCTACTATCGGACATTAGCAAGCTCTACGACCCCCTTGGATGGCTCTCTCCCGTTATTATCAATGCTAAGTTGCTGCTTCAAAGACTTTGGGATAGCAGCGTCGAATGGGATCAACCCGTAACTGAGGAAATAGCAAAAGAATGGAGAAAAATTCGCTCTGAAATACCATCTTTAAATAACTTAAACATACCAAGGTGGATACAAAATGCAAGCCAGCGCATCGTATTACACGGCTTTTGCGATGCGAGTGAAAAGGCGTATGCATGCGTCATATACACGGTGACGAAAAACGATGACGGTGAATACATCACGACATTGCTAACTGCGAAAACTAAAGTCGCGCCATTGAAAAAGAAGCCTACGTTGCCGCGACTAGAGCTGTGCGGGGCACTATTATTAGCTAAACTTATGGAGAAAATAAAAGCGGCTTTATGTGAAAACCAGCTCGAAATCCACTGCTGGTCTGACTCCAAAGTAACACTAGCGTGGATACAGAACACAACCAAACAGTGGGAAAAATACATCTCCAACAGAACAACATTAATCACTAAAGTAGTACCCGCAGCACAGTGGGGGTATGTCGATACAAAAGAAAATCCAGCCGACTGTGCTACAAGGGGCCTCCTACCCTTACAACTTTGTAACTTTTCACTGTGGTGGGAGGGACCACGTTGGCTCAAAACGGAGTCATACTTAACAAAAAGCAAATGGCTGCAACCAAAAGAAAACATCTGCACGGGAGACCTCGTCCTTATAAAAGAGGATAACTTGCCGCCCGGCAAGTGGGCCATGGCACGAGTCCTAGACCTACACCCGGGAAACGATGGTTACACACGAGTTGTAACGCTGAAAACGCAAAACAACGTTTTCAAAAGACCTATAACGAAGTTATCTCCGCTTCCTAAACGGGAATCAGCGCCAATCATCCCGCCCGAAGAGTTAACTGAAAATAAACCCGTAAAGAAAAAAAGATGTGTAAAGCAGAGTAGACTCAAACTAATTAACTACATAACTTTCTGCTTGTTGTCGCTATGCACCCTAATATGTCAGGCAAGTGCATTGCCGCCGCCGCCTCCCGCGCCGATGGAGAACTTCGAAACAATACCACTGAACGGAAATAAGCCGTTGTATTTCGATAAAATTGGTAACTTGCAGTTTATACACGATGAATGGAATTTGTTAATTTATTATAATTTAACAACTTACTGGCAATCATCTACGAAGATAAAGACATACATCAATAAACTATATCATATTTGTGAACGAATGGATCATAAGCCCTGTAAGCCGACAATATCTCAACTTAAACACGAATTAGACCAACTGAACGAATACAACGCCTTATTACTAAACAACAATCAACACAGACGTAAGAGAGGCTATATCAACGGAGTTGGGAACATTGCGAGGACTTTGTTCGGGATCCTCGACGAAAATTTCGCACTCAAGTACCAAGATGATATATCAAAAATACAGACGAACGAAAATTATTTATTACGTTTGCTGAAAAATCAGACATCTATCGTGGAGGCAGAAAACAACATAATTAAAAACAATGAAAAATTTATGTTGACACAGTTTGAAACGATACATGACTACATTGTACACACGAACGAAACAATTTCAAATATTGTGTACAGAACAGAAGTAATGTCAGTCATGAACGACCTAAACGCAGCATCTCTCACAGCCAGCCTCATCATGTGGAATCTGAAACGAACTCAAGACACGCTACTAGACACCATAGCGAACATACATAACGGACGTCTAGACATTCATCTGATCTCATTTAAACAACTTATATACGAGCTCCATATGATCACTGCACGGCTCTCGAAACGACTGTCGCTGCCCATCAAAGACATCGAAGAGAACGTGAAGGATCTGTACAAAATACTGTACGTAAAGGCGCGCGTAACTTCATCCTTTCTACTTTTGGAAGTTCATATACCCCTCACAAGCGACGAAGAGTACGAAGCTTTTCATACGATCCCGGTTTCAATGCAGTTAACTACCGGTGACGTCACTACCGTCATACCTACCACGACACATATCGCAGTCAACTTCAGAAAAGAAACATTTATATCACTAACGGTGGACGATATAAATCAATGCACCCAATTAAAAAAAGATAACTACATTTGCACTTCCAACTTTCCTATTCATCACTTACATAATGCAGAAGCGCCATGCGAAGCAAAATTATTGGGACACCAATCAAACATTCAATGTTTACAAACAAAACGACGCTGCCGCGACGACTGGATCAAGTTACATAAAACGAACCGGTGGCTATACATGTGTTGTAAAAATTGTAACGCCAGACTTTTATGTGATAACAGCATCGTATCAACTAACTTATCGCGAACGGGTTTGCTTGACTTACAAGAAGGCTGCGTGCTACAGAAAAAAGACGTCTCATTGTTAGCATTCAACCACTATGGAAGCAGAACTGAACCCGGAAATACCTATCATTCCTAACGACGTCAACTTACACATCAGCGATCAAGTTCAATACACCTTTATCAATGAGAGTAGCCCAGCCTTAACTAACAATCAGAGTCTACAACACATCGAGCTTGACAAACGGATAAAGTTACAAAAGGATGATGAACAAAGATCGGCATCGTCGGGCTTGTCCTCACACGACATCCACCAGTACGCTGTACTCTACTTGCTGGTGGGAGCTGCATGTACAGCAGCACTGTACATACTAGTAAAGTACTACAAGCGAAGGGGCTCTGAGAAAACGGAAGCGACGAGTAACCACGATACGACGAGGGAGACAACGTCCACTCGCCTACAACAACCACAGCCAGACCAAAAAGGACTATCCAATTTGAACAGTGAACCTTAAATATACATTAAATTAATTAATTATTGTAATGGTTGTTGGATTTGCTATGTTGTCGCGTAATTATAATTAGGTTTACTTCCTCCCTCGGGAGCATGTACGGTCCATCACCGTACAAAGTACAATTAACTGCTGCCACAGCGGCCTACTTTCCGCGAGCTCTTAGCTCATGTCTATTTTTATATAACATCTTATTATTAGTAATTAACGATAATTCACTCAACCAACACGTAAGTCACGAGTACTTATAACAACATAGCAGATACACAGCCACGAGTGCTGACTGTTAATTTACCCTTTTTCTACAATATATCTTTTACAACAACTTAACTTCTTTGACTTCATTTTATCTATGTACGGATCAGTTTACTGAAACTCAGCCTGGACCGTACAATAATAAAATAAATAAAAATTATTTTATACTTTTCAGTTGGATTTTTGAAGGCGGTTCTTTTTTAAATAAAAAATAATTTTATGTATAATTTCGGTGTTTCTCTACCAATTTCTATGATTCTTTTTTTATTAAATAGGTAATAATGTTACCTTTTTTTAAATTAGGGATCAGTGAGAGGTTTACAAACGTAAGAGTAAACAAATATAATCAGAATGTTCCGAACTGCTAAGCTATCAGGAATTACACGTGTTATTGTGAGTCAACTGTAAAAGATAGACATAAACTGTTGATGATTTTTTTTTAGATAATTTTATGAAGAATATTTCCGTCATACATGATTTCTATGTAAGTTTAACCATTAAGGCTGCACACGCGACGGAAGCTTAAAAAATGGAGTAACTTCTCCCGTTTTCCCAAAATTCCCCTTTATTACTCTGCTGGAAAGTATACAAAAACCTGCCCAGGAGTATGAAGAATAATAATTGTACCAAGTTTCGTTAAAATCCGTCGTGTAAATTTGTTTCCATAAGGCACATACAAACCGACAGACAGACAAACAAAAATTTTACTGATTGCATTTTTGGCATCAGTATCGATCCCTAATCACCACCTGATGGTTATTTTGAAAATATATTTCATGTACAGAATTGACCTCTCTACAGATTTATTATAAGTATAGATTTAGTTGTAAGTATTCCAAACAAATAAAATAAATAAAAAAATAAAATAAAACTTCTGTTTGTTATACAGACAGGCGTGGGTTTAAATTCCAGGTCAGGCCTACACCAATTTGTCTTTCTTTTTTTAATCATGGTTGAACGATG
>OY755181.1:19032428-19071965 GCA_963576735.1 Bedellia somnulentella | reverse complement strand
AATATACTAATTGTAATAATTTCAGCTGTATAACTATTACAGTTTATTACATACAACCTGAAAACAAACAAACATACAAATTTTGAGCAATTACAGTACAGAATTCTAACAAAATAATTAAGTACTAAAAAGTAGAAATTAACTTAAATCTTCGCTCATCAGACGCTCTGATTCAGAGCCCCCCTTTAAATATTTATTTTATTAGATTCTAATATTTATCTTCATAATGCGAACAGAAATACATTATCTGTAAAAAATTAACTTTATAGCTATCGCAGTTTATTTGGAGACACATAGTCAAAAAAAACATGGGAATAAGGTCCCTTTTTTAGCTTTAGTTAGTATCGGATCTTAACAAGATGAATTATCCGTTGATGAATCCATTTGCACATAGCAAGTCTATTTTCAAACGTCTGGTTCTAGGCGCTTTAGTTGCTTAGATAGATTCAACCATATCTATGCTCTATTATTTAAATAAGGTTTTATTATTATATAACGTTTATGTACATTAATGCAATCACATTCACACATACATACACTCACATTCTCATATACACACTCACACTCATCATAACACACATTACACACATTATCATTCAAGTATCATAATAAAAAATAATAAAATTGTTTATTGCGCATTTTGAATTACATAGTGATTTTTCCAATGGCCCCTGCACTAGGTAAAACCTGTATTGCGGGTGGCTTTTCTCATCATCATCAATTATCATTATTATTAAATTTAATTCTTTTCTCAATTGTTTAGACATACATGCATACATAAACTCACGGCTATATATCCCATGAAGGGGTAGCCAGAGATAAGGAATTAGAAATTCCTCAGCCACTTTTGGAAATTTGAATGGGGAAAAGATGGTAAAATTGTTTAGAATTTTTATATATTACTTTCTTTTTCTGTTGTTATTCATTTTGTTTTTAGATTGTTAAGATCTTATTTTAACTTGTGATCATCTGTTATTGGCCTTATTTACTATACTATTTTAACTTACTATATAATATGTGTTGCTGTTGATGATCCTTGTATAATAAATAAATTAAAAAAAATATTAACCCCTTTTAAATTCTTAATAAAGATCATTTTTTTAACAGAAATAACTTTAAATAGCGACTAATTCACTCATTTGCTCAGAACTATTTTACATTTAATCTAAATTATCAAAAAATCAACTAAATCCAATTATTTCTTTAATGAAAACTTCATTTGTTTTATAAACTTTCCCGTCCCAAATTCCGAAGATGGCTGAGGCATTTCTTACACTACAGCTCTGGCTACCACTTCTAGGGATTAATAGCCCTGAGTATATAAAAACTAATATACCTAGTCGGTGCTTAAATTCTGTCACAAACAAAATTGCCTATAAAATGAAAATTAGTAAAAATATTTTTTTTAATTAAGTAGTTAGCTTACATTAAACACAAAATTTATTCAAAACGATTGCCACTATTTTTCACAAAAGCCTTCAATCTTCGCAGCCAGTCTTCAATAGCGGCACGGCCCATATTCATGTCGATATCGGTCACTGCTTTAGTCAATGATAACTTTAGGCTGCTCAAATTTTTGTGAGGTTTAGAACAGACCTTCTCCAATTTCTGCTAAATTTTGTAATCCAGTAGATTGAGGTCAGGGCTAGATGGGGGCCAATCTTGATGCCTTAATAGCTTGACGTTCTGGCGCTCAAACCACTTCTGAGTTGTTTTGGCCTTATGAGCAGGTGTAGAGTCCTGTTGAAACACAAATGGCCATCCTCCAAAGAGTGTCTGGGGCAGATCTTTTACTATGCGATCTAAAACCGTGTCTCCGTACACTTTTGCACTAGTTTTGAAAACTTTTTCACAAAAATGCACTTCAGTAGGGCCATAGTAGGACACTCTCCACTAAATTATGATTGATGATGACCGTGCTGCACTCTAGAAATGGCATTCCAGCGGCCGCAGAGCTGGTAGCGTACACCCTGTCATTTTTTTATTGTATCTCTCCTAAATATTAAAAAAATCTCGTCTGTAAACAGGATATTGCGGTGTCTTTTTTTTGCGTACCGCTTAAGCAATACTTTGCATTTTTTGGTTCTCATAGCTATCAGACGCGCTTTCAGAATATGTCCACTATTTTTTCGGTAAGCTCGTAGTCCCAGGTCTTCATCGAGTACTTTTTTACGGTACTTCGGGTTAAACCCATCTTCAAAGACATCAATTTCTAATTGCGGTCGGGATTTCTTGCCGTACGCGCCTTGATTGCTTTGATCATCCCTGGAGTCCCAACGGAACGAAGTCTGCCAGTTCTTTTCTCGTCATCGATACTAGAGGTTTCATTGTACCTCTTGATGGCACGGTATACGAACCTGAGTTTTAATCTTTGAAGGAAGTTGAATATCGTCTTTGGTGGACGGCCGCTACGATGCAAAGCAATTACTGTTACTCAGTTCTCTTTGCGAGTCTACTCCATCGTAAAAAAATAATGAATGTAATTTTGATTTAGAAGATTAGTATTAACAAAATAATTGAAAATCGATTGCCGTGTAGTGCCAGCTTAGAATGTCGCTACCCCTTTCTACCCACGGGTGTCGTAAGAGGCGACTAAGGGTATTGGGGCTTTTTATTGGATTTTTGGGCAATGCGGTTGTAGACCCATCACCAAAAACCTTTATTCTTACCATCTTTTCCCCACTCAACTTCCAAAAGCGGCTGAGGAATTTATAATTCCTTAGCTCTGGTTACCCCTTCTAGGGAAATATAGCCGTGAGTATATGTATGTATGTTGAAAATCGAACACCATTTCATATTTTTGTCTAGGTGTTCTATTTTTAAAATAAATGGCCAGTGACAGTATTTAAGAACTGACTAGGTATATGTAGTACCGCTTATGAAGATAGGGTTGCATGTAAGAGTAGTAACGTTACATGTAATTGTATTGCAGGCGCCGGCCCGCCCTTCCCGCCCGCGCCCCCCGCCGCGCCCTGGCTTGGTATGTATAACATAAAACCTTAACCTTAATTATATCGGGCATCAATCCGAGTCAGTGCTATCAATCATCGGTAATATTTATTATTTTATTGTGTCAATCCTTAATATATCAGGAATTATTACTTTTATCAAAGACTTTTTATTTTTATCATTCTCTTAAGGATAAGTCTTTACATTATGGTCCTTCGACTTGGATCATTCACACACCTTAGTCAAATGATGTTTCACAGCACACGCGGTTTTTAATTGAGTAGCTAAGGTGAACTGACTCGGATTAATACCTGATGAAGTAGACTGCTGACACTGTGTAATTGTACAAATGAAAGAATCCTTTTTCCTTCAGTGGTTGTTGTAGGCGGCGACTAAGGGTACGGTGGCACCATTTAAATGGTTCTTGAGCGATGTGGTAGTTACTGAGGAATTACTGTTTCTAAACCTCTGTACACCCCTAGATTTGTCGTCGTGGACATTTTCGACATGTCGTCAATAAATTCTAAAGTCAGATCTTAATAGTAGTCTCTGCACGAGCAAGTTGAATAAGACATTACCTTAGAAATAGCAGCAGTAATATAACGTTATAATATTTGTCGCAGCGAGCGTGCAGCCGCCGCCGCCGGGCGCCATGGCCTTCCCGCCGCAGGTAACCTATACTTATTTATTTATTTAATTAATACGTAAACAAACAGCATTATAACAAACATTTCCATTTTTACAAAAAAATAGATTCGGCTCTGTTACAATGCCAAAAATAATGCACACAACATTATTGGTAATTATCGTTAGTAATTTTCTTCTTATAAATAATATTATTATCAAAGCTACCTAAAACAATACCAGATAATATAAATATAAGTAAAACTCCAAAGAATTACACCAAATTAATACTTACTTACTTATACTCACGGCTGTAAATCCCTAAAAGGGGTAGCCAGAGCTAAGGAATTCGAAATTCCTCAGCCACTTTTGGAAATGTGAGTGGGGGAAAAAAGGGAAAAATAAAAGCTGTTGGTGATGGGTCTCCAACCGCATCGCCCAAAAAACCCTTAAAAGCCTGTAGCGGCGCGCTGACAGTGCAAGAAGAATCACATTCCACAGCAACACGAAACGAAGCAATATACGTCACACGCGTCATCAAGACTCGCCATACAAATCGTACATCGCGCAATCGAAGTTTCTAAAACATTTACTATATATACAAGTTCCAACTTAATACAGTTGGACCGCGGTCCCCAGGCATACCACCGCCTGGCGGAAGATCTTCCCTTTTCCTCTACAAGCCCCAATACCGTTAGTCGCCTCTTACGTACACCCACCGGCAGAAATGGGGTAGTGCTATTCTAAGCCGACACTACACAGCAATATAATAATAATTATAAATTAAAACAACAATAATATGATTCAATAAAATTAGCAGTAAAGTAAAAATAAGTAAAATTGAACAAAAAATTATAATAAAAAAATATATTATAAAAAAATATATTGTGGCATTATATTAATTAATTTGTAGATTTAATCAATTGCCTACGTTTCCTTCTAAAATTCAGTATTTGAGTCGTGATAGACGTCAGGTGCATTTTCTTCGCCTATTGAGCAAATAGAGTTATAAATCTGACAGACTCTGCTACTGCACTGTATTGTAGTTTACTATACTGCATTGTACTATACCACCCCACACTACCAGCTTTGTCAAAAAAAAGTCAAAAAGATAATTTTTCAGAATAAAGTTAATCACTAACATATTTTAACGTCTAAAGTTTAAATTTACTTTAACGTTTTTTCCTTTGTTGTGATACTGGTTGCCCCCGAACCTTGATTGCCTTATTAGTCATTAAGTATTACGAATACTGTGTTTCGGTGTTAATTAACAGTGACAATATGATTGCAGGGTGACAACAAGATGAGCAATCCGCCGCCGTCGATGCCGCCACCTCCTGGTGAGTACTCTTTAGTTTATTACTAAGTATTAGTAGTAGCAGGTTTAATTATCACATATCTAATAGTCTCATTCTTAACAACGATCGGTAAAAAATGATTTTTAACCATTAATGATTTGGATAAATATCAAGTTTAAAAATTCATGTAGTGGCATTTTAGCACTTTATATTATAAATACGAGTATGATAATTACACTTTTACCGACCAAAAAGTACGGCTGCCCAAATATAGCATAAATCGGAAAAAATCCTCTTTTTATTCGTTATCTGTGTCAGTGACAGCGAATGGAGCACAATCCGAGATTCTTTTGTAAAGTTTGACATGATCATCCAATAGACGTCCACTGCTGGACTTATGTCTCTCTAAAAAACTCAGTACGTGGGTGTTGTTTTTTGTTTTTAATTATTTATTCATTGGAAAGAAAGATTACATTATACAATGATTATACAGTGGTCACTTAATCCTCTTCTAAGGTTTAATTGTGACCACCGTCCCCCGCTCTTACATTGTAAATGACAGTTGATTGTATTGCGTCCTAGTGACGTTCTGTATCGTTGTGGTGTCGCAGGCATGATGGGGCCCATGTGGCGCGGGTTCAACCCCCCGCCGTGGGGCCCGCCCCCGCCCTTCCTCGCGCCGCCGCCGCCGCCGCCGCCGCAGAACACCGCCAACTAGCGCCCTCTATCACTGACAGGGGACGCTCGCTAGCTAGATAACTAGCACTTCGTCCGTATCCCTTCTAGCTGCTATTGACCTCAATTTCTGTCACGCTCTCAAGAATCGAAAATTTGGATTTTGACAAGTATTTAAGAATCCAACGTTTTCTTCGTAGTTGTTGTTGGTTTTATCGACTACGCTGAAGATGCCATAAATATATTAAATACCCTTGTGCTAAACATTTAAATAACCTTCTTTTGACCTTCGTGGTAACGACTGTGACATGAATATATTGCACAAGAAACCGGAAGAGGAACGGATGAAGTCATCGTTATTGTCTTAAAGTTCTAACCCTCAAAGCTATACTCGGTAGCTCGAAAACGATAATTCCGTCCGTGTCTCTTCTAACGCCTCCTAAAATATGTTCGTGTCGCACTCATCGCCTGCAAGGTCAGACAAAAGTTAAACAAATGTTTTCTGCAATATCACATTGAAAATAATTATGTTATTTAATGCCAACAAAATTAGGGAGGTATCCCTCGAATTTGTCGAAAAGATGGTAACAAGCGTCTAAATACGTATCCTCGTTTCAACCTGTAAAGTGCGAGCAGGACAGAAATCGACGTCACTAGGAGTTAGAAGAGATGCGGACGAGATAATCCTTGTCCATGTAGCGAGTGTACTCAAGATTTTGTCCGTGGCGGGCGTGATGGTAAAGATCACTGCGACAAGACTCGCCAGTGAGGCGGACATGGAAATGACTTCTTTAATTAAGATTTGCTTGAAAGCTGTTTACAGATGTACAGTGATGACTTTCTTTCATTAATCATATTGCTGACCACAGTAACTGAATACAGTTTGTTCTGATATTCTGAAGCTAAAATTTTAATTTACGACATTCTGTTCTTGATATGTTTCAGCAAGACAGTAATAATAAGTAACAAGGTTTTTTTCTCTTATCCACTATATGTTGTGTTTGTGTATAGTGCAAAACGTTACCACGCAAACTGAACTAATTCCTAAAGTGATATTCGCGCGCTTGTCTACTCAATAATGTGTCGCCTCTGTGACTTGCTCAGTGGTAACTTTCTTTGTTGCTAATTATAATATATTCAATTGAAAGAAAATATATATTAAAAGTTGTTAAGCGTTTTGATGGAGGATCTCTAGGAGTTGTGATGTTTCTTATTTAGTTCCGAATTTATTATCAAACTATCGTTGAACAACGATATAACGAATTTGTAGATGTATCAAAATGAATTAACAGCCTAATCACACCACATTCATTTAATATTCGTATACATGTTTGTGTTCAGGACATAATTTTAGAAAAAGTTTTCAACGATTGGACGAATGTAAATTTATTAGTGTTGACCAATAAAGAAAGCTTTCCAAAAAATAAACAGATTTGGACGAATCCAACCATAAAAGTAACAACTGAGCAGCTCCAGGGAACCTCCATTAAGTGAATATAGAGAAGATGTGTTTATTTAAATGGAATCACAGAAATATTACAAGATAAGTAAATCACTGAAAATGTAGTTTTATTTTTGCAACATATAGAGAATACCTATCATTTAACAGTTAACCAGTGATCCAGTATGTACTCTGACGTATCAGAAGTAAAGTCACAACTTTGAGCAAAACCCAGACTAAAATAAAAGTACAAAGAACTTGGCATATATTGATAATTCCGCCTAAATATAAAGGTTATGGGCATGGCCACATCATTCATATCTGAAGCCTTAATAATCTTCCTTAAAAACACATTTCTTTGCTGGAACATATTCCATATTATAAATTACAATTTACCATTTTATCATAATGTATTTCTAATCTTGAATTTATTAATAATTGATATTTGTAGTTGAATTTAGAGAGCTAGCTTTGCCAAAATCATACAAAGTGGCGATTGTAAGTGTCTGCCTATCGCAATGGGAACTAATGGCATGAGTATATGTATGCATTGATAAATGATGTAGGACTCATATCGTGACAAAGCGCCTAAACCCCTTAACCTAACCCTACAAACTTTAATAAAGTAAGTAACTACTTTATCGTACCCTCCCACCATATGAAAAACAAACGTCCCCTTGAGAAAACAAAAATATTAAACATATAAAAGAAGCTGAAGCAGAAAAGCTGTGTAGTGCCGGCTTAGAATAGCACTACCCCATTACTTCCGGTGGGTGTACGTAAGAGGCGACTAACGGTATTGGGGCTTTTAAAGGATTTTTGGGCGATGCGGTTGGAGACCCATCACCAACAACCTTTATATCACCATCTTTTCCCCACGCAACTTAAAAAAGTGGCTGAGGAATTTTTAATTCGCTAGCTCTGGCTACCCCTTCTAGGGATTTACAGCTGTGCAGTGTTGGGCAAAAAGTAATTGAATTACAAATTACTAATTACAATTACAAAACAAAATTTTAATTACAAATTACAATTACAAAGTAAAGTAATTGTAAAATTAAATTAACAATTACAATTATAAAAATGAATTTAGTAATTATAAATGTAAAATAATAATTATAGAAATTAATAATTAATTACTTTTTCGAATTATCAATTAATTTTATTTAATAAGAAAAACATTTTCATCATTCAAATTATCTTAATTCCTAAATCAGTATAGGTACATTTAAGAGAAATATAAATTAAATTTTATTTTAAATTGGATTTGAATACAACTCTCATCTCGAACATTTCGTCGGATAATTTATGTGACTTTGGTAAATTAATCATAGTCGCATATGAAAATAATCTTTCAACAGGGCCTGATGATGGCATCGGTTTATTAAATTTACATAGGCGCGCGCGCATCCCCTGCATCGTACACACGGGAATGAAATCAAATATGCAGTGCGTTTTATCTGCTCTAAAATAATATGATATTGATAATGTTAACATAATAGTAATTGAGTAATTGAAATTACTAATTAATATGCAATTTCAATTAACAATTACTGTTTAATTGGAATTACATGTAATTGCAATTACTTGTATTTAATTACAATTGTAATTGAATTAATATTATTTAATTATTAATTAAATTGCAAAAGTAATTAATTACGACCAACTCTGCAGCTGTGAGTATATGTATGTATGTACAAAAGAAGTAATAGATTATGGAAGGAGATTTTTTTTCGTGTAACGTTGAAGACTAGTAAGTAGGGTTGTTGAGGAACTTGTTGTGAGGAAGAGGAAGAAAAGAACAAGTAACATTATGCAGATTATTATATCAAATTTATAAATCAAAATGATATTTTTAAATCAAATTTTGAGGAAGACGAAGTGGATGTGGAATCTCAAAAAAAAATCCTCATTTTGAGGAAGAGGAATCCTCATCAACACTACTAGTAAGCAACGGTGGAATCATATGAGTATAGCTTTCACTACTAACATTGGCGTTGCGATGAGCGATCGAACATTCTGTCACATTACTATTAGGACTTACATACATATACGCACGGCTGTAAGTTCCTAGAAGGGTAGCCAGAGCTTCAGAATAAGAAACTCTTCAGCCACTGTATGGGACTATCCCTGAAAATGTTCAACAAACTTCCTTCTGACATATTGGAATTGCCTGTGGCATCTTTTAAAAAGGCAATAAAAGCCATGCTTTTAAAGAAGTCTTACTACAGTGTTCAAGATTTTTTAAACGACAAGGACCCAACGCGCACATGACCGTGTCCGTAAAGCTATAAATCTTCCCTCGTTATTCCTAGGAATAATTGTCTGGTGAGGATTTTTCTTCTCACGTTATGTGATTGGTTTTTGTGATGGACAATTTATTTTAAATATGTCAAACTAGCGTTTGGTTTTGTCGCATAGAAAATCTTTTATAAAGTAAAAACATGTTAATAAACTGAAATTGTACAAACCATGTTTTGAAAAAATGAAAAAATGTGAATGTAAAGAGTTTCTTTGTTGCTTCTTCTCTTTACGAACACCTTCCGAAGCAACGGACTAATGATAAATTTAAAAAAAATTGACGTTCAAAAAATGTTAATTTTTAACTTAATTTTGAAAAATAAACTTTTTGACTTTTTTTTTTTTTTGACACTTTTGGAAGTTGGGTGGGGAAAAGTTGTAAAATAAACGTTGTTGCTCAAGAATCTCCTACCGCATCGCCCAAAAATCCCTTAAAGAGCCCCAATACCCTGAGTCGTCGCTTACGAACACCCACGGGAAGAAATGGGGTAGTTCTATTCCAAGAAAATACTACACAGCATACTTAGCTAGTAAAATTTGATTGGTAGCAAATCAGAGGTATTCACGGATTCTCAGTCCGTAACCAAACTACTTTCATGCTACGCATCCCTGCCGGACACCTCTACAGATAGCGAACCAAACAGAAAAAAATATCCTTATGTCCTTTGGACCATGGTCAATAATATTCCTGAATTGCGTTTATACCATTTACTCGTACATACTCGTCAAAGATAATATGAATCTAATACAGGTTTGTATTAACGTGCCGATAGTGGATTCTGCAGCTAATTAAAAAATAATTATATCGTTTTTGGCTTTTTCGTGCCGGATGTCTATATTTTTCCATATAATGTACACAGTCGGCTCTGAAATGAGCCTTTTCCACGAGTCTAGTGAATTTTAATTGGATAACTGAAATCCATCACCAGGATGATTAGTAACCATTGGTTACCCATATGTGGCTAAATAAGTTAAATATTGTTTTAATTAGTGTTATAAGGAAGTCATGGAAATTAGGAAGTGTGTATAAGGAAGTCAGCAAAGGAAGTGTTTGGAGAAACGAAAGGGAAAGGGAAGATAGATAGAGAAACGTGGTGGTGGAATGACGAGGTTCAAAGTGCGCTGAAAAAGAAGAAAGTTGCATTTAAGGAATGGAAGAACGTGGAAGCAAGAAATACACTGCTGAAAGAAAGTAAAAAGGTGCATTATTCGGAATGTAAGAGGAATGCAAAAAGAGCAGTTGCTATTGCCAGGGCCCAAGTACAAGACAAGCTGTACAAATCACTTGACGACCCACAAGGTCAAAAAGATCTGTTTCGGTTAGCGAAAGAAAGACAAAGGAATGCTAAAGATATTTTGCGTATTAGGTGTATAAAAGATGATGAGGGAAAGGTTTTAACGAATGATGAAGATATTAAGAAACGTTGGAAGAAATACTTCGAAAAGTTAATGAATGAAGAGAACGAGTGGAGTGGAGAGTTAGAAATAAACTCAATCAATATGGGAGTGGTTCAAGAAGTGATTTTGGATGAGGTGAAAAGGGTTGTGCAAGGTATGAAGAATGGAAAAGCTAGTGGGCGAGATGAAATACCAGTAGAGGCATGGAAGTGGCTGACGCTGTTCTTCAATAAGTTGTTACAAGAAGAAGCCATCCCCGATGAATGGTGCAACAGTGTATTGTAGCTGTAGCTGATGTTTAATTTTTAATTGTAATTTTTAATTAGTATTATTTATGTTTAATTTAATTTATTTATTTTAATTAATTTTTAATTTAATTGTTTTGATTTTTATGTAATATGGTTGTGACTTATCTGAAATAAACGTTTTATTATTATTTCGGGAACACTTTTAGCTTCTCGCCTCTCCCATGGCCGAAACAGAAAATTAGAATTTTAAATGGGAGAGGCGGTACTCCCCGACAAGAGCATAGTCGGTCGGGGTCAGGGAGTCAGGTTCAAGAACCGACGGACGATCCGAGCCGTATCGAGCAGCACCGCTTTCTGCATCTGTGCTGGAACCGACACGCCACAGAAATCCAACCGCCTCAAGTTGGTCGCGAGGCTGGTTGGAATTAACCCGTTCGCGGACAAAACAATTGGGATTATTTCTGTCGAAGTCACACCCCACATGTCGGTGATCTCGTGAGCCAGATCGAGATATTTCCGACGCTTCTCGGTGTCGGCTTTCACGAGACCCTCGTCATGAGGGATAGTGACATCCACTAGAAATACCCTCGACTGCGACCGATCCCATACCACGATATCAGGCTTATTCGCTAGAATAGTTCTGTCCGTGATAACGGATCGGTCCCAATAGATTTTGGCACGGTCGTTTTCTAGGATTGGCTCCGGCAGATACTTGTAATACGGCAGCCTCTGTTGCAAGAGTCCGTATTTTAGAGCGAGCTCCTGATGCAGGATTTTGGCTGCTTGGTTGTGTCTGTGCAAGTACTCAGTGTTAGCAAGAGCCGAACAACCGGAAATAACATGCCTAAGTGACTCTCCGGGACGGCCACATGCTCGACAGATGTCTGTGGTACCGTCCTTTAGGATGTATTTCCGATAGTTCCGCGTCTTGATAACCTGGTCCTGTATTGCACAGACAAAACCTTCGGTTTCCCCAAAGAGGTCCCCGAAACGCAGCCAATGCAGGGAGGCTTTACGGTCCACGAAAGGTTCGTGAAGTACCTTGTAAAACCTCCCGTGCAGCTCCTTCTCTTTCCATATGGACTCCCGATCAAAAGTGCTAAGTACCTCCGGGGTTCGCCAATCCTGTGAGGCCAACGATAAGGGAGTCAGTCCTTTATCACTAGCGACCACCTCTCCCCGAATACTATCATCCGTCATCGTCAAAAAATAGTTTTTGAGGTTGCATACCTCGCGGTTGTGCATGGTTTTGGCACTCAAGAGGCCTCGACCACCACACTTCCGCGGGATATACAATCTCATAACCGACGATCTCGGATGATGCATTCGATGAGAGGTCATCGTCGTGCGGACTCGTCTGTCCAGAGCGTCTAGTTCGGACTGAGTCCATCTGAGCACGCCAAACGTGTACATCAGTACAGGCATGACCCAGGAGTTAATGGCTCGGATCTTATTAACGCCTGACAAGTAGCTATTAAGCACACTTTTCAGGCGTTCATAAAACTCCTCGCAAACACCCTGTTTCACGTCTGCCACCTTCACACCGATGGTTTGTGACATGCCTAGATACCGGTATGTTTCAGCCTCGGAGAGTGCCCTCAAATGATTGGTGCCGACATCGACACCATCAGAGTGCACGACATGCCCCTTCTCGACATGAATGACCGCACACTTATCGACCCCGAGCTCCATCTTGACGGAACCACTGAAATCGTTAGTGATCGTCAGTAGCTCCGCCAATCTGTCAGCCGTGGGGGCGTAAAGCTTCAGGTCATCCATGTAAAGGAGATGAGGCAAGCGTGGTCCGCCTCTCCGAAACTGAAAGCCTGTCCCTGAATTCTCCAAGAGTGTACTTAGAGGATTCAGGGCCAAGCAAAACCAAACTGGACTCAGGCAATCGCCCTGGAAAATCCCTCGCCTTATATCAATTTGGTCATCCGCGTCCGTCATCCGCTGACCGTCTAAACTCAGGATCGTTCTCCAGCACCCCATACACTGCCCGAGGAAGTGTCGAACTGTACTTTCAATTTTGTACAGCTCGAGGACCCTCATGAGCCATGAATGAGGTACCGAATCGAACGCCTTCCTGTAGTCTATCCAGCCAGCGGAGAAGTTCCGACGGTTGCGTTTGACCAGTTGGCCTACGACCGCATCGATGAGGAGCAGCTCCTTGCTACCGCGACTACCGCCCCTACATCCGTTCTGAGCTCCAGAGATCACATTGTTATCAACAATGTGTTGAGTAATCTTGGAGCTCAGAACGGATGTCAAGGTCTTGTAAATTGTACAAAGACAAGTAATGGGGCGGTATTGTGATGGATCCGCGGTAGCATCGCTCTTTGGAGCTAAATGAGTGACCCCAGTAGTTAAGAAGTTCGGGAGCGTCCCACTCTCGAGGGCGCTTTGGAACTGACGGGCGAGAGTAGCGTGACAGCGCGTGAACCCCTTCAACCAGTAATGGTGCAATCCGTCCGGCCCCGGACTTTTCCAGTTCGGAGCCTTACGGATCGCAGCCACCACATCCTCCTCGGATATGTTGACGGGGTTCATGGGCGCTATGGGCTCGCACGCTCGAACCATCGGCCACGAAGAGTGATCAACAGGCAGCGACCAAAGCCCACGCCAAAAGGCAACTACATCGGCAATTTTTCCGGTCGCTGACCTGTCGAAACCACATCGGGACGCTCCAAAGTTCTGTAGAACTTCTTCTGGTCACTCATGAAGAGACGATTCTGTTGGTACCTCTTTACCCTTTCAGAATATCGCCTAATTCGCTTACCCCTCCTTAGGTGCTAAGTACCTCCGGGGTTCGCCAATCCTGTGAGGCCAACGATAAGGGAGTCAGTCCTTTATCACTAGCGAGCGACCACCTCTCCCCGAATACTATCATCCGTCATCGTCAAAAAAAAGCTTCTGAGGTTGCATACCTCGCGGTTGTGCATGGTTTTGGCACTCAAGAGGCCTCGACCACCACACTTCCGCGGGATATACAATCTCATAACCGACGACCTCGGATGATGCATTCGATGAGAGGTCATCATCGTTATTATTATTATTATTGGTGCCCATCTATAAAAACAAGGGTGATGTACAAGAATGTGGCAACTACAGGGGGACCAAGCTGATGTCGCATAGTATGAAAGTGTGAGAAAGTAGTAGAGAGACGTATGAGAGAGGAAAGCGAGGTAACCCAGACCCAGTTCGGTTTTATGGAACTTCCATGAATAACATCAGCTATGCTGATGATATGGCGCTACTGAGCCCCTCAGTGAGCGCATTGCAAAAGCTACTTAATATTTGAGAGTTATGCTGTTAAATGTGGGCTTAAGTATAACGTTAGCAAAAGTGTTTATCTGGTATTTAGTGCGGGAAACAAACTGCCGAAATTGGTTCCCCCGATAAAGCTATGTGGCAGGGAGCTCATAAGGGTGGATAGTTTTAAGTATTTGGGACACTTTCTTGACGTAAAGCTCTCAGACAATCTTGATATTGAAAGAGAGCGTAGGGCGCTGTCTGTACGATGCAATATGGTGGCCCGCAGGTTTGCTAGGTGTAGCACAGAGGTAAAACTGACCCTGTTCAGAGCTTTCTGTCAGTCTTTCTACACCTGCAGCCTGTGGCTCTCATATAAGCGGAGTGCATACAGCGCACTACGCGTTCAATACAACGATGCTCTACAAATAATGTTGCGAAAACCCCGGCACTGCAGTGCGTCGCTGATGTTCGCGGAGGCCCATGTTGATGACTTTTTTGCCATCATGCGGAAACGCGCGGCCTCCACTAGGGATAGACTACTTGCGTCCAACAATAGCCTTCTGCGAACATTTGCGGCGAAATGGGACACGCCACTGTTCGGGCAGTGGTCCATTACTTTATACAGTAGAAATAAAAAATAGGGTTTAAGTCTACTAACCATATTTTTAGTTTTATTTTAGTTTTTTTTTCTTGTATTACTAACCCTTATGGACCTTGTAGTCTGAAATAAATGTTTTATTATATTATTATTTATGCCTGGAAGGGGGACAACGGACGCCATTTTTGCACTTAGACAGCTGTGTGAAAAATACAAACGTGTCCACAGAAATTTGCACATGGTGTTTGTTGATCTGGAAAAGGCATACGATCGTGGACCGCGAACGGTTCTGTGGTGGGCTTTGAAAGAGAGAAGAGTGCCTGGGAAATACCTGCATCTGATCCGGGCAATGTATGGCCAAGCCCGGACGCAAGTCCGGTCTGAAGCCGGCGTTACCGACAGGTTCAATGTGGCGGTAGGCTTACACCAGGGATCGGCTTTAAGCCCGTATTTGTTCCTCCTGATTATGGATGCTTTGACATCGGACATACAGGAGGAGGCACCCTGGTGTATGCTATTCGCGGATGACATTGTACTTGTTGGTGAAGATCCTTCCGAGATCCAGAGCAGGCTGGAAAAATGGCGGGAGAAACTGGAGAGTGTCGGACTGAAGATAAGCAGGACCAAAACAGAGCACCTGTTCTGCGATTTCGGTGGCACAACCAGTTTCTCGCAAATCGCATTAAGCGGTGAGCCTTTACCAGTCTGCTCCGACTTCCGGTATCTCGGATCAGTGATCCAAAATGACGGCAACATTGACCGTGACGTGGGAAACCGGATAAATGCAGGATGGATGAAATGAAGACAGGTCTCAGGTACAGTTTGCGACAGAAGGATGCCCCTGACATTAAAAGGGAAAATCTACAAGTCCGTGATAAGACCTGTCATGATGTATGGAAGTGAATGTTGGGCAATGAAAAAGACGGATGAAAGCAAAATGCACGTAACAGAAATGAGGATGTTGAGATGGATGTGTGGTGTGACAAGAATGGATAAGATTAGAAACGAGTTTATAAGAGGAAGTATGAAAGTGGCTCCAGTGACAGAAAAGATTAGAAGTAATAGGTTACGGTGGTATGGTCATGTAATGAGAAGGGATGAAATGCATGTGACTAAAAAAGTGATGAATATGAGTGTAGATGGATACAAGGGAAGAGGAAGACCAAAGAAAGTGTGGATGAACTGTGTGAACGATGATATGGAATTAAAAGGTGTAAGCTCCGAAATGGCGTATGACAGAGACGAATGGAAGAGAAACACATGTTGTGCCGACCCCACCTAGTGGGATAAAGGAAGGAGAATGATGATTGTTTTAATTAGTTTTATTCCTTAACAAAAATAATGGGCAATATTTTGATGTAAGTCATTATCTATACTTATAAAAAATCTGTAGAGAGGTCAATTCTGTACATGAAATATATTTTCAAAATAACTATCAGGTGATGATTAGGGATCGATACTGATGCCAAAAATGCAATCAGTAAAATTTTTGTCTGTCTGTCTGTCTGTCTGTCTGTCGGTTTGTATGTTCCTTATGGAAACAAAAACTACTCGACGGATTCTAACGAAACTTGGTACAATTATTCTTCATACTTCTGCGCAGGTTTTTGTATACTTTCCAGCAGAGTAGTTAAGGGGAATTTTGGGAAAACGGGAGAAGTTACTCCATTTTTTAAGCTTCCGTCGCGTGTGCAGCCTTAATGGTTAAACTTACATAGAAATCATGTATGACGGAAAAATTCTGCATAAAATTATCTAAAAAAAAATCCTCAACAGTTTATGTCTATCTTTTACGGTTGACTTACAATAACACGTGTAATTCCTGATAGCTTAGCAGTTCGGAACATTCTGATTGTATTTGTTTACTCTTACGTTTGTAAACCTCTCATTCATCCCTAATTTAAATAAGGTAACATTATTACCTATTCAATAAAAAAAGAATCTTAGAAATCGGTAGAGAAACACCGAAATTATACATAAAATAAGCCAGCGCGCCCGTGACCAAAACCAAATCTTTACTAATTTATATATAAAATACTAGATGGCGCCAGTAGTTGCATCCTACATCACGTAATGATTTATTTTTTAGATTGTTATAAATACTTCATAGCGTTTTATTCCAATTTGCTATTTAATGGAAATACTGAACCGTTCATTAAAGCGCATTCAAAATCTCCAAACTACACTGTTTAGGGAGTGCTATAAATTAAATAAATTGAAAACATTGCGCTGAATTTCACAATGCTTAAGCAGGGACTGAAGAAAGAAACCTCAGATATTTAAAAAAACAACGCAACCCGTGCGAAGCTGGGACGATCCACTAGTTAAAAAATAAAATCTGTAAAATTTCGATGTATACAACATTGCTGTGAAGTGTCGGCTTAGAATTGCACTGCCCCATTTCTTCCCATGAGTGATCGTAGGAGGCAACTAAGGCTATAGGGACTTTTTAAGTGATTTTTGGGTGATGCTGTTGGAGACCCATCACCAAAAACAATGATCTTCCCACGAAACTTCCACAAGTAGCTGAAGAATTTTCTGATTCTGAAGCTCTAATTACCCCTTTTAGGGTTTTACAGCCGTGAGTATAAATGTATGTACAAAATAACACACTTAACTATCTTTACACTAGATAAATACTTTGTAAGCCCGAGGATGAATTACTGAAAATGGTACCTCCGGTAAATGAATTAATTTTATAACGTTTAGCAGAGCCTTTGTATTGTAACCGCTAGCAAGTACTACACTTTATAAAGCCAGACAATGTGTTTAATGCTTTTTTGCTGTTGTTACTAGGGTGCTATAAATGCCAGGTTGCTTCTATCTTGCACAAACATGGTATAACTACAGTAATATATACTGTAGTTTTAGAACATTGGGCGATGCGGTTGGAGACCCATCACCAACAACCTTTATTTTACCATCTTTTCCCCACTCAACTTTCCAAAAGTGGCTGAGGAATTTCTAATTCCTTAGCTCTGGCTACCCCTTCTAGGGATTTATAGCCGTGAGTATATGTATGTTATAGGAACATAACATAACATAACACTTGTTATAGTAAATACAACACATAACAGAAAATCTAGTTTTCGTCCTCCCGTCATATTTTTCAGGCATCCCTCCACGGTCTCTCCAGCCCACTTTTCACCTCACGAGAAATAATGAAGCAATGAGTGGCGTGCTACGCAGCTGATCTTTATTTAAGAAACAACACAATATTACTTTTGTAGTTTATTTTATAGTAAGTTACAAACAAAAATATACAATTATATTATTTAAAATAAAATAGTAAATGCCAAACAATATTGCAATGAGATAACTGTTAATAAATAGAATGAGAATGATCAAATCATATGCACTAATTACAGTTAGCGATCACAATCAATAAATAACCTAACTTATCTCCCGGGCGGCGGGTGGCGCGACAATTTCATTAAGTGAAATGTACAGTATTAATATATCTATCTTCTTTCACTCTACATAACCAGATGGCTTTTCTAAAAAATATTGACCAGAATAATTCAGAGCAAAATAGATTAAAACCCTAAGTTACGAATCAAAACATAGTAAAAATACTCAAAGTATAAACCTGCTCGTCGCCCCCCCCCCGGCGCGATCCATACGTACAAACATATATCGTATCTTACTTAACACTCGTAACACAAGCTTTATTTATTATTTATCAAAGTATTAAAATACATTTCATCATCTTACTAGTATTGCGTTTTGTAAATACTTAGACATTTTGTATATAGGCTATTAGCTTGTCGGTGACTGCGGAATGAATGGCATATGATTGTGCAGTTGTGATATGGGATGATACATACTGTACTATATCAAAATTATGTATTTCATACAAATATAACATGTGGATGCACTAGATGAAACAATATATATGGGTATTGGTAATTATTATTCACAAAAAAGTTATCTAATTAAAGATGACTACTAATGATACTTGCATTAAAACCATGTTAAAAGATTTTATTGTAACATTTCTGTTTCTGTGGATTTTTACCGTATAAATAAGATTTGTACAAAAATTAATGAAAAATGGTCATAACTTATAACTTTGTTATACATTCATATTGTTATTCACGTCATCAATGATTCATTTTATATTCGATTAAATTTAATTAATTATGCATTATGGCACTGTTATTGAACAAGATAGTTACTACGGTAAAACGATTCACATTATAGATTCATTCTCAGTCACCGTTCCGCTCATTCACTCACGACAGAGTAAATATTCATCACTCTTAGATTTTCTT
This sequence comes from Bedellia somnulentella, assembly GCA_963576735.1. Classification (NCBI taxonomy): domain Eukaryota; kingdom Metazoa; phylum Arthropoda; class Insecta; order Lepidoptera; family Bedelliidae; genus Bedellia; species Bedellia somnulentella. Next base: position 19,052,907 of record OY755181.1, on the reverse strand, counting down.
ATTTTGTCTATTATTTATTATCTATCGTCGACGGGGTTTCTTATTACATATGCATCACAATTTATTAATTCTTATTGTTAAAGATCTCAGGGGCTTCTTAGATCATTTCTTTCAAAAAGGACAAACTAATGAGTGACGGGGTGGTACTATTAAGTACTTGATCATTCACTAAGTTAGGCAAAACCCACTTTGAAAATTCGATCTATAGGAATTAAGAAAGCTGTAGCTCAGTTCTGCAAAAAACAAAAACTGATAGATTGTCTATTTTTTTATTAATATTAATACCTAAGACTATTTAGAATGTTTGATGCCTTTCAAACAAGTTTAGGGGCATCCACAGCGTGTGCATCCAACACATGTTTGTTGTCAATGACTTGTTGTTATCGAAATGCATTCTGTTGCTGAACAAGGTGTGACTGCAGTGTATATGCACCTTTACACATACAATACCAATTTTGCATTTCTAATACAGGCTGCGTACACGATGGTTCCAGCTCCTACAAGAGGTTGGACTTAAGATCGCTAAAAAAAAGAACCGAAATATTTAAAATAAATTGCATAGTAGTATATATCAAGATGCCGCTGCGTCCTGCCATTTTAGAGCAATTAAAGTATCTTTAACATAGTCGTAAGTGACTTAATTCTAGCAAGTAGGGATATGTTGTTACTAGGAACTATCATCAGACATTCTCATGTAACATCTACTGCCCTGGGACCTGGCTGTATAAGCTCCGTCAATGTTTTATACTAAAACATCTTCAGTATATCTTTCAAAAAGTGATTTACAAATATGTAAACTATTTTGTTAGTGTTTTTGTCCAAACCGCGCTTTCACTTTAAGAGAGCATATTCATATAGTATAAAATTATACTTTGTTACCTAGAGTATTTGCAATATTTACATTTGGTATATTTGTACACCCCCCCCCCCCATATAGACACACACAAACACACACACACACTCATCGCGCCTCCTTGGCGGACAACTTCTCTATGAGCTCCTGCAGCGGCGCTAACTCGCGGCGCTCAATGAGGTTGAATTCCTGCGCAAAATAACAACGTTCTATTATAAATACAATGTTTGGTTCATTTGTACATACATACATATACTCAAGGCTATAAATCCCAAAAAGGGTTAGCAAAAGCATCAGAGCTAGAAACTCCTCAGCCGCATTTGGCAGTTGATAGGGGATATAATAGTAGAAATAAAGTATCGTTGGTGATGGGTCTCCAACCGCATCGCCCAAAAACCACTTAAAAAACCCCATACCCTTTTAGTCGCCTCTTACGACATCCGTGGGTAGAAAGGGGTAGTGACATTCTAAGCCGGCACTACACGGCTATAAATATGTAGTTACATAATGGTTCCCCACGCCAACGGTAATTGGAGTATTGCTTCAATGATTCCCAACAAATGGACGGCGACAATAACATTCCAGTATAATTAGTATTGTATTTTAATGAATACATCATGACTCGAACAAGTATCCTTAAACACGCTGTCAATAAAAGGAGCGATGCAAGCAATTGTTCACGTGCACTTTCTGTTTACAATGCCTCTTACACTAACATGGCAAACTTTGAATTAATATTATTATTCATCGCTAAAATCGAACAAACGTCGCTAAACAGAATAAGGTTATAAATGATAGTGTCGTGGTGTGTAGTACATACGTACATAATACTTGTGGCCATAAATCCCTAGAAGGGGTAGCCAGAGCTTCGGAATAAGAAATTCCTCAGCCACTTTTGCAAGTTGAGTGGGGCAAAGATTGTACAGTAAATGTTTTTGGTGATGGGTCTCCAATCGTATCGCTCAAAAAACACTTAAAAAGCCCCAATACCCTTAGTCACCTCTTACGACACCCTTAGGTAGAAAGGGTAGTGGCATTCTAAGCTCGCATAGAATTAACGCAACCCTTGAACAGAATAAGGTTACAAATATTAAATTACTTCGCTTAATTCCGCTAAATACGGGTTAATACTATATTCAACGGAAATAAGCGAAGTAACTTATTAATATTTGTACTGCTATGGATTTCCGCAAAGCAACGCCTGATTCAATCCAATAAAAAAGGTTATAACTGACGTAAGGGGCAGTGTTAATAGTGTTATACCTGTACGAAGATGAAAAGAGAAGAAGAAGATGAAGTGCTTGAAGGTGTGGTAGTGTAATACCTGCACGAAGAAGATGAAGTGTTTGAAGGTATGGTAGTGTTATTGTTTGACGGTGTGGTAGTGTAATACCTGCACGAAGAAGATGAAGTGCTTGAAGGAGGTGTTGAGGTGCGCCTCCTCGCCGAGCTGCACGACCTGCGGGAAGTGCTGGTGGTAGATGTGCGCGTACACGCGGAACAGACGCTTCAGGATCGTCTTGGCCATCGACAGGAAGTTCTTGGGGAACGGGACGCCTAAGCGGATACACCATTTTATGATACTCTCTACTTTAGATCATGGGATGGAAAGCAAACACCAAAAATTAAACCCAACGCACGCTTAATACTACAGTGACCTATGTCAAAATTTTTATGAATTGAGTTACAATACTACACAGACTTTAACAAGCATGCTCTACAACATAGGCAGGAGAAAACACCCGTATTCTTAACAAAAAAAGGTTCAATTTCACTTAGGTCTTTATCGTCTCGTATTCATTATGTTGTTGAGCATTATTTAAGGTCTGTGTAGTATTGTAACTCAACACATAAAATATTCGACATAGGTCACTGTAGTATTAAGCGTGCGCCAAGTTGTATGTTCTCAAATATTATTTTCATGATATTATATACAATATCTTCACGGCTATGTATTTGTATACTAACGATTAATATCATCTCAAAACACAAGATAAATCACAAAACTGGCAGGCCAGATTTGCAGAATTGGGTATTACACTGCCAAAGTAAGTGAAAGTTTACGTGTTTCGCTGATGATAATAATTACAAAAGGTTAAGGCAAAGCTTTGGAACCAACTAAATCTGAGTTTAAAAGTTTCAAAAATAATAAATTAAATGTGATTGGGTAGGTTAGATCGTTTATGATAGGTGTCCACTCATATCACTTGTCATCACACTTTGTATAGGGGGGTGAAACAGAGACAATATAACTTGGATCAGGAGATTTCGGTTTCGAATCCCGCTGAGAACTATCATTTTGTATTATGAATATAGTTTCTCTTAGTCTCGGACATAATTTATATACATACATACTATACTCGCGGCTATTAATTCCAAATGGAGGTAGCTAGAGACTCGAAATTAACAATCCCATTACAAAATACTATTGGAAGTTCATTGGGAAAAACATTAAAAGTGAAATATTGTTAGTGACAAGTCTCTAGCCACATCACCCAATAGCCACTTAAAAGCCCAATACCCTTAATCACCTGGTTCTTCCATGGAAAGAAATGGGGTAGTACTATTCTATGCCAACACTATATACAACCATCATTTATATGTGTATTGCGGAGTTCCAATGGCATCGCACACAACTCATAATCATTGTTCTTTTTTGTGGTCTAACTAAATAACATAACATAACATAAACGTTCACGCCGAATATCCCCGAAAGGGTTGGCAGAGGTACTAATACTTCTGAACATCACGTGACTTTGTCACCTGGTGTTCAGAGTACCCACGTTTTGCATGGACAGTGTACTCACGTGATAGGGGGCAGGCCTATCGCCGTTTTGTACGAATACACTGTCACATGACTAAGTACAACTCAGCCTTGTGGGTTTCCTCACGATGTTTTCCCTCACCATTAACAACCATGATAAATTAACCACACATATGTCTTTAGAAAAGACAAATCCGACAAAATAGACCACATCATGCTATTCCTTAGATTAGCTTATAATGGTATCAAGGGAGACTTTTTAAGGTGGTTCGTTTCTTACTTGACTAATCGATATCAGGTGGTGAGGGTAGATGGTCACCTTTCAGAGAAGAGGCTGGTCACCTCTGGTGTGATACAGGGTTCTATCCTTGGCCCATTGTTGTATTTACTATTTGTGAACGAAATTGTAAGGTGTTTTGAAAATAGCAGAGTCTTATTATTTGCAGATGACCTTAAAATATTCATGCCTATCAAAACTATAAACGACACCCAACTTCTTCAGGCCGATCTGGACCGTTTTGGTCGTTTTTGTAAAGAAAATAATTTATACCTAGCACACAACAAATGTAAACAAATAACATTCACCAAAAACCGGAACAAAATTTTGCACAACTACCATATTGATAACTGTCCCTTAGAGAGGGTATCACAAATTCGGGACTTAGGAATTATTTTTGACGAAAGCTTGAGTTTTGATGCCCACGTAGAGGCTATCTGTACAAAGGCCTATCAAATGCTAGGATTTATTTTGCGTGCTGGAAGACATTTCAAAAGAAAATCATCAATGGTTTGTTTATACAAATCTTTGGTGAGGTCTCAGTTGGAATATGCCAGCGTGATTTGGAATCCCTACTATTCAAAGTACTCCAATAAGATAGAATCCATACAGAAAAAAGCCCTTAAAGCCATACACTACAAATTTCATCATTCCAGAATGTCTTACACTAATCTACTTAAAAAATACAACCTACAATCACTGACAGACAGACGACAACTTATTGACCAAATGACGCTCCATAACATATGTTTTAACCATTACGATTGCATTCCCCTGTCCAACGAAATAGGCTACCGCGTCCCGCGTCGGCCCGACAGCCGGCTGCCGCACACAGCCGTGTTCGCGGTGGAGCCCGTCCGCACGGTGGCTGGCGAGCGCGCCCCTCTTCGTAGGATTTGTGAATCACACAATAAAAACTACAGCTCTATAGACATATTTAATTCGTCTAAACTCCAGCTCAAGCGAAGCATACTGATAAATGATACCATTAAATGATCAATTTTAGTATATGACACACACACACATACATACATACACACACACCCACACACATGCAAACACACACACACACACAAACACACACACACACACATGCATAAACTTGTATAAACACAATCCCATTTAATAGATGTATTAGTTATAAGCTTTATAATGTTTAAATGCTGATTATATATTTTATACAAAGTTCAGTTTCATATAAGTTTTTAAAATATGTTTATTATGATAAGATAAATAGAATAATAATAGAAATGTAAATATTCTGTGATGAACAGTTCTGGATACAGACTGATTTCACCATGTAATTTAATTAGAAATAATGTATTTAGTCTGTGTCTGTTGTTTGTCCAAAATAAATAAATAAATAAATTGGTATAGGCCCGACCCAGGATTTGAACACTAGTCGTTTGCACGATAACCGAGTGTTCTACCCACTGGGCTATCACGGTTGCACGGTCTAACTAAATCTGTGTGATATATGTGTATATATAAATACGTGTAGAAAACGCAAACACTACTTGAACGTGTAAAAAAAGAAACAAAGGATAGAGAAATTTCGCGCTGGATGCCAACTGACACTGTAGCTCAGTTGGCAGAGCGACGGGGGCGTATACCCGAAGGTCGCGGGTTCGAACCCCGCCAGTGTCGAAATTTTTCTTTCCTTTAATAACATCTTTTATTTATGAATATATAAATTTGGTTACCAATCTTGGAAGGAAAGAGCGTCTCATCATCGAGCTGGTCCTGCGCCCACGTCATGAGGTAGTCGATGTACTTGGGCGCCGAGCACTTGATGGGCTTCTTGACGGTGTGGCCGTCCGCCCAGTGGTACTCGTACTTGGGCCCGGCCGACATCACCGCGCACGACTCCTCCGAGCAGAACTCCGTGATGGTGCCGTACAGCATGTTGATCTGGTTGAAGAAGTCTACCGCTGGAATTGCAGTTTGTTTGTGTTACTTTCAAATCATTTCTGGTTGCACACTAGTCAACGGTAGAATCATATGAGTATTGCTTTCACTTTTTTAGTAAAATTGGCGTTGCGATGAGACCAAATGCTTAATTGATATTCAACAATCGAACATTCTGCCACTACTATTATGACTTACACACACTATACTATCTGCTGTGTAGTGTCGGCTTAGAATAGTACTACCCCATTTCTCCGGTGGGTGTACGTAAGAGGCGACTAACGGTATTGGGGCTTTTGAGGGATTTTTGGGCGATGCGGTTGGAGACCCATCACCAAAACCTTTATATCACCATCTTTTCCCCACGCAACTTCCAAAAGTGGCTGAGGAATTTCTAATTCCTTTGCTCTGGCTACCCTTTCTTGGGATTTATAGCCGTAAGTATATGTATATGTATGTATACACTATACTACTACTATATATAATATATACTAATACTATATACTCAAGGCTATAAGTTCCTAGAAGGGGTAGCCAGAGTTTCAGAATCAGAAATTTCTCAGCAAGCTTTGGAAGTTAAGTGGGGAAAAGATGGTATAATAATGGTTGATGGTGATGGGTCTGGAACCGCATTGCCAAAAAATCACTTATATGCCCCAAAACCCTTAGTCCCTCATAAGCCAACACTACACAGTAAATGTTCATACATATACTCATGGCAATAAATCCCTAAAAGAGGAAAGGAATAATTCCTCAGCCACTTTTGGAAGTTGAGTGGGAAAATATGTACATACATACATACATATACTTACGGCTATAAATCCTTTGAAGGGGTAGCTAGAGCTAGGGAATTAGATATTCTTCAGTCACTTTTGGAAATGAAAGATGGTGAAATAAAGGTTCTTGGTGATGGGTCTCCAATGACATTGCCCAAAAAATACCTTAATAGTTTGGATGTTTTTGACATGAAAACCTCATGTGGGGATTATTACTAATAAATAAAATGCCAAAAAAATAATAAATAAAATTTTCATGAACAAAAACATTCAAACTATGTGATAGTTAGGCATTCACAACATTTGCATTCTATCTGAAAAGGTAGACAAGTGACCTTCCAAATTTGTAAAAACAATTGGAGGTAGGGAACACAAACACTACTTAAAAAGTGTAAAACAAACAAAGGATAGAAGAATTTGGCACTGAGAGCCATTGACACTGTAGCTCAATTGGCAGAGCGATGGGGGTGTATACCCGAAGTTGTGGGTTCAAACCCCCCCCCCGGTGTCAAATTTTTTCTTTCTTTTATTTATTAATCCCTTAATAGCCCCAATACTGTTAGTCGCCTCGAACGTACAACCATTGGAAGAAATGGGGTAGTGCTATTCTAAGCCAAGTTAATGATAAAGTTAAAAATAGTGTGATTTGTTGTAGGTGTGATGTGAAACATGATATTTTAAAATAGATAGTAAAAACAATTTTAATATATTTTGGGCACATAGAGCCGTTGTGGAAATATTAGTATAGGATGTCTATAGAAGACACATTTAGATCAAATATAGGAAAAGCAAATATTCTAAGTTTCAAGAATAAAAGGTTGTGGATGAAGAATTTATGAATAAACATACTCAAGAGGATTGCTAGAATTGAACAAAGAGGTGAATAGGAATAATTTTGTGAGTTCATTTAAATTCATAACTGTACTACAATACAGAGAGGCAAGGGTTCAAAAGTAGAATAACACAACAATATGACTTTTTAAATGTAAAGATTTAAGGTATGGTTTTTATTTCAAAAAAGTGAATAACCATTTATTTTTACAATCTTTTCCCCTCTCAACTTCCAAAAATAAATGAGGATTTTCTTATGCTGAAGTTCTGGCTATCCTTTGCGGGAGCTTGTACAAGCTCCCGCCACGTCTTCCTCCCTGCTGCAACTTAGGGTGCAGTTAGCAGTGAGTATATGTATATATAAAACCATGATGGTTGAGTTATACTAAGTTATGGAAATATGGGTATATCATACAGTTTGGGATTGACCTACCCCTATCACATGGTAGTATAGTCCAGCCAAAATAAGAGGCAATAAATACTTGATACTGATCTGAATCTGAACAATGAGCACCTTTGTTCTACATTAGGGAATATAAGGCTTTAAACTTATGTTCTCCATTGCTTGGCAATGTGGCAAATTATCAAGGTGCTCAGACAGTCACTAATGTGTTGTTGCTATGATTAGATAGTATGTATGTATAATTTTCTTTCCATGATATTCTGCCCATGTAAATTGTGTAAGAGAGTAGCACAAGTAGACTGACTGTTGACGGCGACCCACTCGTTGAGGTCCTCCCCGTCGGGCAGCGTGACGGCCATGCGCAGGTTGCCGGAGCCCAGCGTGGCCGCGGCGTGCCGCATCAGGTCATACTGGTGCGTGCCTTCTGGGATATTCTTCTTGGGCTTAAATGTTTTATTTGACCTGCTGCCGCTGAAATGCAAACCAATTCTCACTACCTATATTTATTGAAGGAAACTAACTTCTTTATTACTTTAACTTGAAATAATACGACAGACAATCCTAGATATTCAACAGTTATTGTTCAAATAATAAATCGCTGCCATCTCAGTCATTCCATGGTATCATAACAACAGAGGAAATCAGCGAAGTTATAATAATAGATAGAATTCCGCACTCATCTAAAATTACTTACAATAAAAAACTCATTCTAACAGATATCCTGTACACTGCTGCTTTTTATGATAGTAATGATTAAACATAAAATAATGATTTGGTACAGTACAGTATAATGAAAGTAAAACAAAGAATAATCAATGAGATAGCCGATTAATCACTTGCTTTGCTTTGATTTACTTTTGCATTGCAATTGCATTTTGTGATTGATGTTGATGACATGACTGACAATCTTATCACAAGCTCAAAACTCACACACCAAGATTATAGTTACATACCATACAGTACACTTGGGCGTAGAGAAGAGAGGCACACAATACTAATGTACCATGGTCACATCAAGTCACCATAACAACTTTAATTTTTAGTTTTAAGTTTGTTGTAAGGGCTTCTGTCTAATGAATGATATATGATAAGTACTTAAATAAATTAATAAATTGTAAGGAAAAAATATAATGATACTGAACCATAACAACTGACCTGACTAACTAAACCTTATTCTGTACTCAAACCCAAAAGACAGTACAGATTAAATCGCAAATCAGGATGGTCCAGCCAGTAAAAACGGCTGTATTACTTTGATGATACAATAACCAATTTGAATTAGATTTTTGAATCACGTAACAATCTAATATCATTGTGTATATCTATTCAGACATATTTATCTTGTTTGTGTTGTGGATATCAACTAAACTCTTTTTTATTATAATTTTAAGTTGTACGATGCATTATTATACTGACTTGCCGTAAAAAATGGCATCATATAATAAATCATAATCAAGGTAAGGAGCTATGTCAAATCGTATACTATGGTATCAGATTTAAATAATAATGATATAAAAGTTGGTGAATCGCCACATTCTGCAAATATTCTTATATTACTTTGATATAGCCGGGTCCTTCCTTGTAAGTGACAGTAATAATAGGTCCAAGTTTCTTTGAATTTATATATGTGTTATTCAAGTTCACATGTGGTAACAATACACAAATAGCTTTGAACGTCAGCGTGGCTTGGAAAGAGTGGACTTGGATAAAGTAAACCGAGTTTACATAGCATATTTAGCCAATCAAAAATGTGCTTTCATCAATATTTCAATAAATAAGTATTAAACTTTGTATCAAACTGACATTCATATCAAATCAAAAACTGCTGTTCAGTTCAATAAAATAAAGAAATCGAATTGAATTATATAATTTGTGCTGTGTTAGTTAATCTTTGGTAAAAACTATAATAAATCAATCAAAATGCAAGGGCTGAGCCTCCAGAGCTTAAAAAGGCACAAAGCTGTAAGTGAATTGAACTGCTAATATTTACCATTACATAATGTTAACCTCAAGATAATTTTATTTTGACATCTTTGCGACGTAGTTATGATGTATCACAAGTATGTTTCAGCGAAAGATGAGCCATGAGCATTGTCGATGTACGTAATTATTATATCGTAGCTAATGGTGATGCGACGGTTTTAGTTGATCCCGCTGTACGTGTGCACGGGGGTAGGCTGCGCTGGCGCGGTGTTCTACCTGGCGCGGCTGGCGCTGCGCAACCCCGACGTGTCCTGGAACCGGAAGGGCAACCCCGAGCCCTGGGAGGAGTACCGTGACAAGCAATACAAGGTTACCAACATTTTATAGCCTCAACATAGACTTATACTTTACATGGACTATGTTGCATTGCTGCAGAGGTATTAGAGTATTATCAGGGTTGATATAAATCCTGATTTTTTTTAAAAAAATCAAATTAATCGGATTAATTTGATTTATTTGATTTAAATCAGATTTTTTTGATTTAAATCAGACTTTTTTGATATTTATAAAATCTTTTCCAATTTTTAATCAAAAAACATACTTAATCAAAACATGCTGTAAGCTTTATTATCACAAATAGAAAAATACTTCTAAAAATATATAAAAAATCGACACACTACTGTCATAAACAAGGTAAGATAATTAAAAACTAAACAGTTCCACAACTCAAAAATATTTTAAAATGATCAAAAACAAAAAAGAAACTTCTAAAACCAAATAACAAATGGACACATAAAAAAAACAAAGAATCAGTTAAATCTTTTCAAAAGGAAGACTAATTTCGCAGCTTTCTCGGTGCCTAGCCTATTTCTAACTTTGCTGTGTACCAAATTAAATGCCGAAAATATTCTTTCGACCCCCGCTGAAGAAGCAACTATACATAGCAGTTGCTTGATTATTGCATAGTTGTTTTTGCGGGGAAAGTCCCTTGACACATTTTGCCTGATTTGGTCGCAGTAAAAAAGTATTGATTTTAATCATAGATTTTTATAAAAAAATCACTTGTTTTTAATTGCGATTTAAATCAGTGATTTAAATCAAGCGATTTAAATCATATCAACCCTGAGTATTATGTGTTATTCTCGTAGCATACATCAATAATTTGGATGGTTTAAATCACTGCCCAGTGTAAATAGTTCAACAACAAATCAACAGTAGCCACAACTCTTTCAACCATGTAGATTCAACTTTTAAATTATTGAACTTCATTTCGTAACTGCTTATAAATAAACCAACTTCTTAGTTATTGGTTTTCTAGTCAAAAGAAAGCAATGGTTTAAATATTAATAATTTTAAAATTATTAAGAGTTATGAATGTTCTAGCCTGATGTTTGGCCCCTGGCGGGACTGCTTTTAGCAAGACAGGCATCTGAATGAGTCAACTTAATTAGGCCGGCAAAGTAGAGTCCTGGGTAGAGATGGACCCTGGTATTAATAAAAACTATGCAGTCAATTGGTATCCCCAAAAAATAACTGCTTATTTTTATAAGTAGTTATTCCTTACAATATAAGTAGTTATATTGTAAGGACAAATGAAACCCTATTACTAAGACATTGGAAAAGTTTAAGATAAAAACATGTTTATTCAGTAACATATTCTACAAAAAATCAAAAAAACTCTTAAGTTACATAAAATTTTAAACATTTATTTACAACACCTTGTAACAAAAAAGAAAATGACTCAGTATATGGGCAGAAAAAAAAAGGTTTTCAATCTTTACTACTCACAGATGAGACAGTCATCGCAGCCTATTATTACTTACAAACTAAAATTATTATATATTTACATATGATAATATTACTGATATAATAAGTAAACATGTAGGAAATCACAATATCGAATAATAATAATATATATTTAGCATAATAATACATACATACATATTCTCATGCCGTTAGTTCCCATTGGGGTAGGCAGAGACTATTGGTCGCCACTTTGTACAATCCTGACAAACCTCTCTGGCCTCGTTCACATCCATCAATTGTTTCATACATGCTCTTTCATTCTTCATACTTGGAACACCTGCCTTTTTGAGCACATTTCCTATTTGATCCAAATGTGTCCTCCGAGATTACCCACTACTAACATTACCTTCCACATTGGCTCTATAGGTCTCTTTCACCAGTACTGTCATCCATCCTCTATATGCCCAAAACATCTCAACATTCTTTTTTCTATCTTTCTTACTATATCATTTTTTCATCACAATACACAATCACATAACCTTACATTACAAACTTTTCTGAGGGATCTCATTTCTACTGTATAATAAACCCATTATTTTCATGTTATTTATTGGTTCAACAAGCTCAACAGAATAATCAGTAAATTTACCTTTTGATGGTAATAAAATGATAGTTATTAACTTTATTCTGAAAAAAATAAACTTTTTGAATTTTGAATCTTATTTTTTCACTATTTTCATATAAGTTTAAAAACATCTAAATATTGATGGAGAACATCTTAAGTACTTTTGCTTTCTATTTTTAAAGAATTCTTTCAATTTAACACTGATCTTGCTGTCTGCCTGTATCTTATAAACTGTAGTGGCTGGAAAGTTGAAATCATGTTGACTATGTATTTCTGTTGCGGCTACATCAAAAAATACCTAAATCAAAATACATTAAATAATTCACTAGAATTTCAATATTGGGTTACATAACAATCAGTAGCAATATCATTTTTACAAAAGGTGATAGATATCAAATAAAATTTTTTTTTTACATAAACATTATAAATTCAATATACTTTGCTTACATCAATAACCTGATTCCTGTATTAATATTATAGTCTCCAAATGGTTTCTTCAGTTAGTACAAGTGAAAAAAAAAATTATTATTATTTAATTTACAACATTTTCCGATAAATCTGCAAGTATTTTAGGAACAGGTTAACTTCCAAATATTTCCTCACTTTACAAAATATCCCTCAATATTAGCTGCTGCTATTCTTATTCTTGCTATGCTGTGTAGTGTCGGCTTAGAATAGCACTACCCTATTTCTCCCCGTGGGTGTATGTAAGAGGTGAATAAAGGCTATTTGGGGCTTCACAAGGGATTTTCGGGCGATGCGGTAGGAGACTCATCACCAACAACCTTTATTTTACCATCTTTTCCCCACTGAACTTCCAAAAGTGGCTGAGGAATTACTAAATCCTTAGCTCTGGCTATCCCTTGTAGGGATTTATAGCCGTGAGTATATGTATGTATTAGACTTGCAACGAATAGTATATTCGGCAGTATACCGAATACCGAATATTCGGCGAGCCCCCTGACCGAATAGCCGAATATTAGGTAAAAGTATTCGGCTGGATTTTAGCGCCAAAACTTGTACAGTCGTGATTGTTTCGCGCTCGTTTGTTCTAATGTACTCACCGCTTCTCTGAAGCTGGGATGGTCTACTAAAAAAAAAGAAGTAAACTACTTCCTAAAAATGCAGAAAAATTAGTCTTTCTGCACCATAACCTTCCCCTTCTAAATTTTGATTATGAAAATAATTAAAATGCGTAAAAAAAATCTTAACTTTTTCAATGCAGAAGATGATTAAATTCTGTACCTGTTTTATGTACCAATGACTACTTAATAAACGATTATAGAAGAAATGAGAACCTTTCCCTTCTAAATTTTGATTACGACAGTTATTCAAATACATAGAATCCTTAACTTTTCTAATTCAGAAGATGATTATGTACCTGTGTTATGTACCAATGACTACTTAAATGATTGTAAGAGAAATGAAAATATCAATATATATATACGTAATGAATTGATATTTTTTTTTCATTTTACCAATTATCTCCCTGTAACAATATATATTACTTAAGTATTCGGTATTTGGCCGACTAATATGTAGATATTCGGTATTCGGTCGAATATAATAAAAGCAGCCGAATAGGCCGAATACCGAATAGTAACCGAATATTCGTTGCAAGTCTAGTATGTATGTATATGTATGAGATAACACATGAATGTGTGTGCTTCTTGAAAATAGCTGGATGATTTTACTTGTAATGTAGCTATCCTTTTGATGTTGTTATTCTTTTTTCACCACGCTTATTGGATAAATCATGTTAAATGTGATTTTAAGGATTTTCACTGGCCATATTGTAGTATATGTAAGCTATGTTCATAGTATATGTGTATGTAATGTAGTAACAATACATTATGTTTAGTAGCCAAGTCTGTAATGTAGTTAATCCAAAGCATAGAAATTCAATAATATCTGTCTGCCCTTTTATGACAAAGTCTACGCATTTTTTTAATAAAAGAAGAAAGTTGGGTAATTTGTTTATTTATTAAAATAAATAAATCTGTCACATTGTGAGGAAACCCACATGGCTAAGTTATACTTAGTACAGTGTATTTGTACAAAACGGCGATAGGCCTGCCCACTATCACGTGAGTAAACTGTCCAAGTCAAACGTGGGTACTCTGAACACCAGGTGACAATGTCACGTGATGTTTACAAGTATTAGTACCTCTGCCAACCCTTTTGGGGATATACAGCGTAAACTTTTGATTTTTTTTAGATATATTTAACACGTAATAATTTTGTCCACAGTTCTACGCACCCACCCGAGACTACTCTAAGGAAGGCTGCCCCGCCCCCAAATACTAATTATGTTTACCTAGTACGCGACTGCAGCAAACATTATCTATAGAGTTTAATTTAATAAATAGTAATCAAGTGATTTAAGACGTACATGTTGTTTTATTAACATCCCTCTCCTATTAATTTGTAAGTGAGAACACTGAAAGCGGTTCTACTTCTTCGAGACTCAATGTTCCGGGAAGAAATTCAGCTAGGTTCGTTGTCAACGTGACAAAGGGACTCAAAAACCAATTATTCCTGACTTATAATACAAAAATCGAGCGGATAATTTTTCGTTTCAACTCAGATTCACTCGAACTTTAGTTTGACCAGCGTCCAAGTCTGGGGTTAGGAGTTAGCAAGATGAGCCACTAGCCTTTTGATACATCAAACATCTGAGAGCATCTTGAGTACGGGAGAAGACTCAACTTAGGTAGTCAGTAGCAGTGCTTCTGATGCCGAGGTATTGGTTCAAATCTCTAATCGGCCTTACACACTGTGATAATTTAAACTCGTACGCGTAGTCATTTTATCAAGCTGGGACACGATGAAGGAAAACACCGTGAGGTAACCCACCTGCAAAGAGCGAATTGAGAAAAACCCACATGGCTGAATCAAAATGTATGTCATATTAACGTGTGAATGGTGATACATTTTTCACTGCATGTTCTACTTAGAACTTCCATATAATGGTGGTTAACCACAATTTAACAGTAGTAATGTGTATGCTAATCTTATCTATTGATAAATTTGAGAGACTGATAATTTATGAACCAACATACAATTGTTGGCCAAGTACGAGTCGGCTCGCTCATGGAGGGTTTCGTAATGGTAAGCAGAGAGATGTATAGAGAATAATTTAGTTAGCTGTGTACCGTCGGCTTAGAAGAGCACTATACCATTTCTACCCGTGTGTTATAGTAAGAGGCGACCTTAGGTATAGAGGCTTTTAAATCGATTTTTGGGCGATGTGGTTCGAGATCCGTCACCTACAATTATTTATTATTTTATTACCATCTTTTCCCTACTCAACTTTCAAAAGTGGCTTTCTCATTCCAATGCTCTGGCTACCCCCCACTTTGGATTTTGGTTTAAATTTTTATTCTATTTAGAGGAATAACAAATAAAGTGTGTAAATTTTACCTATAAGGATAAACTATGCTATTAATAAGTTCTCAACAATAGAACAAATGCAAACAATTAAGATTTAAAATTTTTGTTATGCCTGAAACTGTGTATTTGTATGTGATAATTACGTAAAACCATTGTAAATAGTACTATTAGTTTTTAATTTGTATATATTTACGTTTTAAGTTAAATTAATACACTTCAAGCTAACTACTCTAAGTGTGTATAAAAATTTAAAAATAATAAAAATTTAACAAATATTATATACTAGCTGACCCGACAGACTTCGTACTGTGAAAAGTGTAGACTTTCACGTCGTCAAACTATTTCAGTATCATAAACTGAACCGTTGAGGGTCTCTGTCATTCGATTAGAAAAGTGTTTTTCGTAGTTTCGGCTGAACATTGATTCTGAGTCAGTCAGTCCATCTTGTCTTGCACTTCGTCCTCGCGTGTAAATTTTGCTGCGGTGTAATTTTAAAATTGCATTATCTTCTAAGATGTTAATTAAAATAAAGTCATGTCAAGGGCCGCTTTGTTCACAATTAAATACTCTTAATCAACAACACTCATGAGGAAGTGTCAATAATGCTTTAATTTCAACCAAATTTTATTACCATAAAAATGGTTATAGTGAGTCAATCTTAAAAGATAGACATATATAGTCCTGGACATTTTTTTAGATCACTTAAAGAAAAATAATTCTTTATACATACTTTTTGTGTAACTTAAACCGTTTACGCAGTACACACAACGGAAGCCTTAAAATATGAATAATTATCCCCGTTTTTGTAACATTTATCTCTGATTCTTTGTTCCTATTAGTCACAGCGTGATGATATATAGCCTAAAGCCTTCCTTAATAAATGGACTATCCAACACAAAAAGATTTTTTCAATGTGATTGGCCATTTCCTAAGATCCTAGCGTTCAAACAAACAAACTCTTCAGCTTTATAATATTAGTATAGATTGTATAGTCTGTATTCTGTTACTGTGCCTTATTGAAATAAATAAATAAACACGCTTTCAAGAGAGTTACCAAAAGCCCCTTTATAAAAATTGTTACAGCCAGTGGTGTCAGTGACAGGAACTAAAATTACGTAACTTTATATCAAAAAAATATCCTTCTCAATTGATGACTGATATAATATTTAAGTATTTTTGCGGAACCAATCTACCCATACGCACGGCCTTAAGTTACAAACCTTTTTGATGAAGTATTGAACCAAGACTAATGACCGAATGATGTTGATGATAAGGCGTGATGGTATATTATGGTGTTCCCGATTTGAACAGCACTTAACCTATTTCTTGCCGCAAATTTCGTAAGAGGGAATTGGGATCTTTAAGTGATTGTTTGAGTTTCTTGTTGCTTCTTCTCTTTACAAACACCTTTCGACGGTAGAGCCATTACACTTTTGACGTTCAACAAATGTTAGCAATATTGATATCCATTTATTAACCATTGTATGTTGTGTAGTGTCAGCTTATAATAGCACTGCTCCGTTTCTAGCAGTGGGTGGACGTAAGAGGCGACTAAAGGTATTTGGGACAAAACAGGGGATTTTTGGGCGATGCGGTGGAGACCCATCACCAACAACCTTTATTTTACCATCTTTTCCCCACTGAACTTCCAGAAGTGGGTGAGGAATTTCTAATTCCTTAGCTATGGCTAACCCTTTTAGGGATTTATAGCCGTGAGTATATTTACAGTTAAAACTACGTTTACATACATACATATACTCACGGCTATAAATCCCAAGAAGGGGTAGCCAGAGCTAAGGAATAAGAAATTCCTCAGCCACTTTTGGAGGTGGCGTGGGGAAAAGATGGTGATATAAGGGTTGTTGGTGATGGGTCTCTAACCGCATTGCCCAAAAATCCCTCAAAAGCCCCAATACCGTTAGTCGCCTCTTACGTACACCCACCGGAGAAATGGGGTAGTGCTTTTCTAAGCCGACACTACACAGCAGAATTCAAAATTACACTTTTGTATTTATTAATTTTGAATCACAAATCAGTAATAAGATAATCGAAAAGTAGGTAACTAACTACGCCCAACACTGACGGATCCAGAAACATAGCCGAACAATCACTCAAAAAGCCCGACCTTGATTTTCTAGAAATCTTATGAACACGCTCCTGAAGGAACTATAATTGAAAATTGCAGCTTTCTAGATACTAGTTTCGGTAGCAGTAAAATTGTATCTGTATGTACATTAGGTGCAGTAGGGGCCTCTAATCGCTTCTTCCTGTTGGTGACATTAGCGGCGGCTTCTGTTTAGGGCTCTTAAAGATTTTGTCTCAAATAGGGTTTCGTTTTTTGCCATTTGGCCACGAAACCCTATAAGATTCGTCATATCTGTCTGTCTGTCCGTGTGTCAACATTTAATGTCCGCAAGTATTGAGACTACGTGGCTGAAAATGAATAGGTATTTTAAATATTTAATTAAAAGGCGGTGCGGTAGAATTATGAGTAAATAATGTTAAAAAAGAGACAACATATTGTATATAATATTTTTTATTAATTATAAAATAAGTTTATACAAACAAAAACGAGCTATACAATTTAAATATTATTATTATTATCAAGAAATGTAATTATTATTGTTCATTATAGAAAACGATAGATCACGACTGAGCACCAGACTACCTTTATATACATTTAGATAAATACAGACGTTCAGATCATCCACATTATTATTATGAATATTACCAATACATTATATTATAACATAATTCATATAACAGGGAAACCGCCAAAATTTCATTAACAAACACGTTAAGTTTAAATATAACATCAGTATGACAAGTTTTACAGAATCCTTATTATGGATAAACTAGTGCTCCATTAGGGGGTGAATACATATATTTACATTTTCCTCACTATTTTATATCGAGTTACAAAGATACGACATGCTTCGTATATTTTAACAATATGTAGTAATTCTATCTAATTAATGTTCGTAAACTGTCCTAAATCGAAATAAAAAGCAAATAAATGCTCATTACATACTAAATATTACTGTTCAATGGTGGTGCAAGTAAATCTATGTTTTTAGCCCTCAACCTTATTTAATTTGACTTGACTCCTTATTAAAAAATGATTTTGCAGATTAGAACAAGACGTTTATCGCATGTGTTCATCGCTTCCTACAATTTTAATGTTTGCTAATTCTAAAAGATGATGAAGCAGTGAAGTCGTGCTTGTTTAACTGACTATATAAAGGAGCGGAGTCATTTCAGTTACTAACTATTGTGTTGGTCACACGTACCGAGCAAACGTGCGAGTCCTACAATGCGGGTGTAATCATTTCGATAAGAAAGTATTCCATAACAATGTTTGTATAGGTAGCTAGAGGCGTGTGAGAGCGTAGATGACACGTGAGAAGTGAGGTACTGACAGATGTTGTATGAATAATCTGAAATATTCTCATTTCTCACGTGACATACACGCTCTCACACACAGTATTTTAATGTTTTGTTCGTGCACTTGTGACCTTATCCTATGTGTAGCGTAGTTTTAGTATGGGGGGGGAGGTTATCAACGAGTTCCGTAAGGGTTATACTGGTTGGGGGGCGGCTGGTTGGGGGGCGGCTGGTAGGGGTAGGGGGCAGGCGCGGGGGTAGGGTGGGGTAGCGTGGCGTACGGGTTGTACCCGGCCGGCAGCGGCGACATCACGTAGCCGTAGCCGTACGGGACGGGCATGCCTGCAAATTACAACATAACTTTTTGGTTTGATAATACACAGATTATATTTACATACATAATCACATTCATAGCTAGCCAGGCCAGAACTTCAGAAATTCCACAGCCACTTTAGGAGATTGAGTGGGGAAAAGATTGTAAAGTAAATGTTTTTATTTATGGGTCTCCAATCCTATCGCCCAAAAATCATTTACAAGGTCCCAATTCCCTAAGTTGCCTCTTACGATCAACCACGGGAAGAAATGGAGTAGTGCTATTCTAAGCCGACACTACACATTTAACATCAACATGATCAGCCTATAGACGTCCACTGCTGGACAAAGGCCTCCCCCAATGATCTCCACAACGACCGGTCCTGTGCTGCCCTCATCCATCGGCTTCCCGCGACCAGCACCAAGTCGTCGGTCCACCTTGTGGTATCCTACCCACACTACGTCGTCTGGTACGTGGCCGCCACTCCAGAACCTTCGAGCCCCAACGGCCGTCGGTTCTGCGTGCAATGTGCCCTGCCCATTGCCACTTCAGTTTTGCAATTGTTCGGGCTATGTCAGTGACCCTGGTTCTTCTACGGATCTCGTCATTGCGAATTCGATCGCGTAGTGAAACTCCTAACAGAGCCTTCTAATGAGGCCCATTGTAAGAGGCCACGTCTCTGTGGCGTAGGTCATGACTGGCAACACACATTAGTCATAGACCTTTGTCTTGAGACTCTGCGGAATTTTGGACGAGAAGATATGGCGCAGCTTCCTGAACGCTTCCCGGCCGAGCTGGATTTGACCGTTGACCTCATTCTCGAAGTTGGCTCTACCTAACCGAATGGTTTGTCCCAGGTATATATATTGGTCAACAACTTCGAGCGTAGAGTCTCCAGTACATCACGGATTTTCGATCCACTGACAATATTGTGGGCATAGCTAAAACCTCAAGAAGAAAAATGCTCCGATCCGAAGTTTCCGAGGGAGTAAGCCTAAAATGAATATGGGCAAGCCAAAACTCAACGAACAAACAACCATGTCGCATTCACTCTTGAAAACTCTATTCTCGTAATTATTGACCCATATGTGTACTTGGGACCAACTATCCGATTAGGTAAAGCAAACTTTGAGAATGAGGTCAACCGTCAAATCCAGATCAGATGGGCAGCGATCGGGATACTTATTGCACCGTATCTTTTCTTCTAAAATTCCGAAGTGTCTAAAAAGTCTTTGACCAGTTTTTGTTGCCAGTCATGACTGCGGTAAATAGACGTGGCCTTT
>OY755181.1:18991564-19032228 GCA_963576735.1 Bedellia somnulentella | reverse complement strand
CCTTTCTTAGTCAGTTAAAGCACTAAAACCTTCTCCTAAATGTAACAAACACTTTTCTTGAAACTGCATCGAAATAGCTTTAGCCAAACGCGAGATAATCGCGGACAAACATACAACTATACAAACAATCGAACTGAGAACCAAATTTTTTTTAAGACGGTTAATAATAGTTATTAAAAAAAAACAAGCACTGTTTTTTATGCCAATAATCTCGAAACGGGAAGTGTACTGTTACGAGAAGAACCAGTAATAAAAACTGTCAAGATAATTTTTTTCTAAATAATTTAAAAATGTTGGTGTATGACTGGAAATATCCCAAATAGAGCTCTGATAACACCAGGGAATCTAACTTTTAGCGGGCACGATAATAAAATTAATTATAACGCGTTATCAGGTTGACGAACGTTTTTAAATGAATCTAAAGCTTAAAACTAGACAAAATGCTTACATTGCTAAACACATATGTCCCTAGCTAGTGGGAGCGTATATCTATAGATTTAAAATATAAGTAAGTCTTCCCATGAGCATAATAGAAAAGTTTTCGGAACATCGGGCTTTAAAAACCATGTAATAACACGCGATTAAAATATCCGAAAGTCAATAGTTATTTTAATTGTAATGTGCAATCGTGAAAGTCTTAGAAAACACTATTAATATGTAAGTTTTAATACTACAATTAGTTTGAATTTCTGCAAGATTGAGAACATGATCAGTTATTTAATAATGCAACCCTACATAGGTATCGGACTTCGCGTTCGCGCGGCGCACCGAGAAGGAGGAATTACTGAAGGAACTGTCGCAGGAGTCGTCGCGACCTGCCGTCGAACAGGTAATATAATATATTACTTCTTTAAATAGTCTTGTTGGACAACACATACATGTACTTACGCCGTTGCAGATACGATGCGAACTAATGGCATGAGTATATGTATGCTCTTTCCTTCTGGCTTTGTGATCGGATGTAATATCAAAACAAGAAATCTACGTATGTAACTTACATATATCCTAATAAGCTAATCGCCAAACTTGTCTACAATAAATCATGTCTCAAATGTTCCAGCCGGCGGTGAAACGCGAGGCCCCGCCCCGTCCGGCGCCCCCCGCCCCCTCCCAGCCGGCCGCCGCCGCCGCCGCCGCCGCCCCCCCGCCCAACCCCATGTACGCACACACGCTGCCATACCCCACGCAGCCGCAAGGTATGTTGTACTCTATTGTCTATAAAATTGAATATTAATATTTATTTAAACATATTTTATAATGCTATTTTACCGAAACAGTGTTATGCCACAATTTCACCTAGGTTTTTTTGTGTCTAATACGTCCACTGCTTTACATAGGCTCCTCTTAAAAATTACCACTAAATTCGGTGTTGCGCTGCCCTCATCCATCGGCTTCCCGCGACCTTTTCCAAGTCGTCAGTCGACCTTGTGGTATCCTCCCTCCCTAGACCGGTTGACCTCATTCTCAAAGTTGGCTCTACTTAATCGAATGATTTGTCCCAAATACACATATGGCTCAATAACTTCGAGAATAGTTTCCAAGTCGTACCTTGCTTACTTAATCTAAAGTGAAGCTTACTCTCTCGGAAACTTCATTGAGATCATTTACCATTTTTCTTCAATCTTGTAGTTTCATAATATTGTCATGTCAGCGGATCGAACATACGGATGTACTCGCCGTTGATGTTGATGCCGAGTCCTTTTCAATCCCAACTTCTACTAACTTCTACAAGTTGGGATTGAAAAGGACTCGAAGGAATGTCTATACATTGACAATGCAGCTGTGAAACGTTTCTGAGAAATGACATCTCTCTGACTCACTCCTCGCTGCATTTGGAAAAGATTCGTATTCTGGTCCTAGAGTCGGACAGACTTAGTGGCGCTTTTATACAAATACTTGAACACATCGATGTCTTCTTCTTCTTCTTCTGTGGGTGCCATCTCCTATCGAGGGTCGGCTATCATTATGGCCATTTTGGCCCGTGATGTTGCGGCGCGGAACAATTCGATGGAACTGTAGTTGACCCATTCGGACAGATTTTGAAGCCAGTGGGTTTTCCTACTGCCCGGTCTTCTGCGACCTTGTATTGTAACCCGACATCGATATATCTGTTCCCAAAACGGGACCTATGCGAAAATACAAGTACCGCCCACCTACATCGTATCAAAAGGTTTTTCATAGTTCACCAGCCCTCAACACAATGACAGATTATACTATTCGACCTTCTGTATTATATAGGGTAGGGTGTTAATATGGTCTGTGGTATTAAAACCTTTTAAGAAATCGGCTTTGTTTGTGAGGCTTGAAGTCATCAAAACTCCTAGACCTCCCTTAAAACCTCCGGTTTGGAGGACAAAATCTCGTCAATTGACTTTGCCCAACAGACAAACCCCTTGTAAATAACTTTGCCCTTATTTTGCTCGATGATCGTATTTCGTTTTAAACACTTTGAAATCTGCCCGATGAGCTGCCAGTAGATCCCGACGCCTGAAACTCCAAAATCATATCTCTTCTTTTCTTCAATTGTCGGAGGCGTTTAGTTTTATTGCCATGCCGGCGACGAATGTTAGAGAACTTGGACCCAATTATTTGGGCAGTTTCCACAACTTTTCTAATGAAAAACTTCCGTGTCATAGTACGGTATAATTAATAGTAGCACTGACGCTAACTGAGTCTTTAATGTCCGAGTGATAATCAAAAAAATCACGAGCGAATGACTATTTCACCCTGAGCAAGGTATATAATCTTACAACTGCCATAATTTATCTACATATGCCTGATCTCTTTCAATGTTTTTGCTTAAGCGAAAACTTCGTTGTTTATGATCGATTTATTAGTAACTAAATATAAAAAACTCCGTAGTTGAAATAAATATGTTAAATTTTTAGTGTCGGCTTACTCATTTATTTCCGTGGGTGATCGTTAGAGACAACTTAGAAAATTGGGGCCTTCATAGTGGTTTAGGTTGGAGACCTATCACTAAAAACATTAACTTAAAAATCTTTTCCTCGCTCAACTTTCAAAGGTGGCTGCAGAATTTCTGAATGTGATTATGTAATTATGTAAGGTTCTTAAAAAATAATCTGTCTATTAGAAAACTAAAGGAAACTAGGTGCTACAGCAGATATACGCACAGCGGTTTATTAAGTTTACTAGCTGACCAGACAGACTTCGTACTGTCAAAAGTGTAGACTTTCACGTCGTCAAACTGAAATATTTAACTGAAACATTGAGGGTCTCTGTCATGCGATGAGAAAAAAGGTGTTTCTCATAGTGTCCCTACAATATTTTCACTTTACAAACTTTAAGTTTATAAGTATAGTTTTTTCGGCTGAGCAGATTCTGAGTCACTCAGTCCGTCTTGTTTTGCGCTTTCTGCACGCGTGTCAATTTTGTTGCTAAGTAATTTTAAAATTGTATTATCTTCTATGTTAATTTAAATTAAGTAATGTCAAGGACAATTTTGTTCACAATTAAATACTCTTAATTAACAATACATTTATTTGGATAAGGATTAATATTATGTTGATAAATCATTATGGCAAATAATTGGCAATAATGCATTAATTTCGACCAAATCTGATTACCATAAAAATGGTTATAGTGAGTCAATCTTAAAAGAGAGACATATACTGTTCGGGACATTTTTTTAGATCGTTTCAAGAGGAATAATTCTTTCATACATACTTTTTGGGTAACTTAAACCGTTTACTCAGCTTACACAACGGAAGCCTTAAAATATGAATAATTATCCCCGTTTTTGCAACATTTTACGCTGATTTTTTGCTCCTGTTGGTCGCAGCGTGATGATATATAGCCTAAAGCCTTCCTCAATAAATGGACTATCCAACACAAAAAGAATTTTCCAATTTGATTCGACTGTTCCTGAGATCCTAGCGTTCAAACAAACAAACACTTCAGCTTTATAATATAAGTATAGATTAAGTTTATTTATAATATGTTATATCACACATTTTGCTGCGACCATTTTATATACATCAACATACATAGACAACTATATATTATGATAGATTGTACCATAGAGGTCATACACCTACTCCAATAAAAACCAATAACTAATCTTGTAATTTGCAGGCATGCCCGTCCCGTACGGCTACGGCTACGTGATGTCGCCGCTGCCGGCCGGCTACAACCCGTACGCCACGCTACCCCACCCTACCCCCGCGCCTGCCCCCTACCCCTACCAGCCGCCCCCCAACCAGTATAACCCTTACGGAACTCGTTGATAACCTCCCCCCCCCCATACTAAAACTACGCTACACATAGGATAAGGTCACAAGTGCACGAACAAAACATTAAAATACTGTGTGTGAGAGCGTGTACGTCACGTGAGAAATGAGAATATTTCAGATTGTTCATACAACATCTGTCAGTACCTCACTTCTCACGTGACATACACGCTCTCACACACCTCTTGCTACCTATACAAACATTGTTATGGAATACTTTCTTATCGAAATGATTACACCCGCATTGTAGGACTCGCCCGTTTGCTCGGTACGTGTGACCAACACAATAGTTAGTAACTGAAATGACTCCGCTCCTTTATATAGTCAGTTAAACAAGCACGACTTCACTGCTTCATCATCTTTTAGAATTAGCAAACATTAAAATTGTAGGAAGCGATGAACACATGCGATAAACGTCTTGTTCTAATCTGCAAAACCATTTTTTAATAAGGAGTCAAGTCAAATTAAATAAGGTTGAGGGCTAAAAACATAGATTTACTTGCACCACCATTGAACAGTAATATTTAGTATGTAATGAGCATTTATTTGCTTTTTATTTCGATTTAGGACAGTTTACGAACATTAATTAGATAGAATTACTACATATTGTTAAAATATACGAAGCATGTCGTATCTTTGTAACTCGATATAAAATAGTGAGGCAAATGTAAATATATGTATTCACCCATAATAGAGCACTAGTTTATCCATAATAAGGATTCTGTAAAAGTTGTCATACTGATGTTATATTTAAACTTAACGTGTTTGTTAATGAAATTTTGTCGGTTTCCCTGTTATATGAATTGTGTTATAATATAATGTATTGGTAATATTCATAATAATAATGTGCATGATCTGAACGTCTGTATTTATCTAAATGTATATAAAGGTAGTCTGGTGCTCAGTCGTGATCTATCGTTTTCTATAATGAACAATAATAATTACATTTCTTGATAATAATAATAATATTTGAATTGTATAGCTCGTTTTTGTTTGTATAAACTTATTTTATAATTAATAAAAAATATTATATACAATATGTTGTCTCTTTTTTAACATTATTTACTCATAATTCTACCGCACCGCCTTATAATTAAATATTTAAAATACCTATTCATTTTCAGCCACGTAGTCTCAATACTTTCGGACATTAAATGTTGACACACGGACAGACAGACAGATATGACGAATCTAATAGGGTTTCGTTTTTTGCCATTTGGCCACGAAGTGAAGTGTGTGTGAATGTGTGAGTGAGTGTGGGGGGGGGCGTGTGTGTGAGTGTGTGGGGGCGTGTGTGTGTTTATGTGCGTTAATGAATGAGTGAGTGAAAAATGCTACTTCTGTCACTGTTGAACAATTAGGATGTCTTCTGTCTCAGAATATGATAATGAGTGCAACCATGTAGCAACCATCTCCTTAGCCTTATGACTACAAACGCTAGAGATATCCAAAATTTTATTAATTTTATTGTAAATAAATCCTGATAGGAACAATGGAAATCTCCCAGAGAAAGCCGTTTTAAGTTTAGGGATGTTAAAAACTCTACCAGTATTTCTCAAGTGAGATATTTTTTTTGTTTCAACATCACTTTTACTTTTATGCATTTTTTCTACTTGTCGCAGAATAAATAATTTCCTAACTGACAAAACTTCGGCAACTTTATAGAGCTCAGTTGTTGGATATAAGAATGGTAAGCATAAGCCAACTTTTAAAACTGCTCTCTGAGCTCTTTCAAGCTGTAATAGTACGGACCTGCAGCTACCACCCCATGCACCTATGCAGTATGTTAAAATAGACTCACACAATGCGTAATACACTATCTTTAGTGTTTCTTTGTCCATAGCGTGGCGAAGATTTTTAAAAACTGACATTAATTTACGTACTCTTGAAGAAAGCAATTCAATATGGGGCCTAAAAGAAAGTTTATTATCGATAATAACTCCAAGATACTTTATCGTTTCACATTCACTCAATTTAGGACATTGACAATGAACAAGCCTTTCACAACTAGAATTATGAGATACTATAATCAATGGTTCATGTGGCTGTGTGTTTTGTCGAATACTAAAAGTAAGAAATTTAGTTTTAATAGTATTTAGACTTAACAAGTTAGCTGTCATCCAGTGTGAAACCTTATCAAAACCTTCCTGTGCGTGTTGCCTAGCCTTTTCCCAATTTTCACCCCAAAACAGGAGAGCAGTATCATCAGCGAATGTAAAAACTTCTCCTTGGAGTAGTTTGGTGTTACACAGATCGTTGATGTACAGGAGGAAGAGAGTTGGTCCAAGGACGCTTCCCTGGGGTACACCATAGTATATAGGTTGCGGGTCACTAATTATTGAATCCACCTTAACAGACTGGGTCCTATCTGACAAGTAATCCTTAAATAACTGCAACTGTAAGTCACGTATTCCATAGCACTCAAGTTTGTTTAATAGATTAGAAACATGAACACTATCAAAAGCTTTTGCTAGATCAATAAAAATCCCTATGCATTTTCTACCCTTATCAAGATTATCAGCAACCGTGTTTGTCAAATTTGTGACAGCATCAGTGGTTGAGAAACCCTTACGGAAACCATATTGTTTGCTTGATAATAGTTGTTTCGATTCTAAATAATTAACTAAGCGTTTGTTTATAACTTTCTCAAGAATTTTGCCATTGTTGGAAGAAGGGATATTGGTCTATAATTTCCAAATATTTTTTTATCACCACTTTTATGTACTGGTATAACAGTTGCATGTTTTAGTACTTTTGGGAAAATCCCAGCTGTAAAAGATAAGTTGATCAAATGTACTATTGGACCAGTAAGTATTTGTTTGTTTTGTTTAAACACAGCAGTAGGTACCATATCATGACCAGAACTTATTTTGTTACTTAAACTATTTATTACTTCTATAACCTCCGTTGAGTCTGTATGAAGCAAAACAAAAGAATCTTTTTGTCTAAACTTTGGCATTGGAGTAGTGTAGGTACTAGTTTTATTTTTCATAATATCATCAGCCAAGGATTTGCCGACATTTGCAAAATATTTGTTGAGTTCCGTAACCTGGTTTTTGGGATTTTTGTCACCTAATAATAAATCTAGAGATTTTAATTTCTTGGGATTATAGTTAGTTAGGGAGTTTATCACCTGCCATGTTGCTTTTATATTTATTGCCCTTGCTTTCTGTAATTCACTACGCTCGTAGTTCGCTTTGATCTTACGCAGCAAATCGTTGCAAAAGTTTCTATATCTTATGTACGAAATTCTAAGGACTGTATTTTGAGTTTTTTTTCAATTTTAGATGCATTTTATCTCTATGATTCATACACTTCAATAGACCAGGTGTAATCCATGGTTTTAGAGGTATTTTGCGCTTTGAAAGTACTTTTACTTTCGTATTTGAAGTTACAATTTTAGACAGGGTATTTACAAAAGATTCTGTAGCTATGTTACAGTCAGTACACATTAAAACCGGTAGAAAATCGGTTTCGGCAATATTATTCGATATTTCGGTGTAGTCGATTTTTGTAGTGGTTTTATTAATCATTCTAATGGGCTTCAGAGATTCAACACCTAAAAATGTTGTAAAGTGATCTGTAAGTGAGTTTTTGATAACCATAGTTTTTGACTCAAAATTTGATCTAATCATCACATGGTCTAGACAGCT
Source organism: Bedellia somnulentella (assembly GCA_963576735.1). Lineage (NCBI taxonomy): Eukaryota > Metazoa > Arthropoda > Insecta > Lepidoptera > Bedelliidae > Bedellia > Bedellia somnulentella. Next base: position 19,024,325 of record OY755181.1, on the reverse strand, counting down.
GTCGCATCTAGTGGGAAAAGTGTGCCCAGCCAAAATTCCATGAGACGATGTAAGATTAAGGTAACACTCGGCATGATTATTGATAGGAGAACTGAGGATATCTATATTTAAGTCACCCACAATAAAAATGTTTTGGAATTTATTTAATGAATTAAGTAAATAGTCTAGTGAATTAATAAAATTGTCAATATTTTTAAAGCTAGGGGATCGGTAAATAGAGATAACTGCTACAATATTGTTAACTACTGTAACAAGACAGTTTGCATCCTTAAACTCGGGCTCAAAAGTATAACAGTTTATTAGTATAACAGTATGGGTAGATTGGTTCCGCAAAAATACTTAAATATTATATCAGTCATCAATTGAGAAGGATATTTTTTGATATGTAACTTAATTTTAGTTCCTGTCACTGACACCACTGGCTGTAACAATTTTTATTATGGGGCTTATGCTAACTCTCTTGTAAGCGTGTTTATTTATTTATTTCAATAAGGCACAGTAACAGAATACAGACTATACAATATATAATATTTGTTAAATAGTATGCATGTATTATTTTTTAAATTTTTATACACACTTAGAGTAGTTAGCTTGATGGGTATTAATTTAACTTAAAACGTAAATATATACAAATTAAAAACTAATAGTACTATTTACAATGGTTTTACGTAATTATCACATACAAATACACAGTTTCAGGCATAACAAAAATTTTAAATCTTAATTCTGTTTGCATTTGTTCTATTGTTGAGAACTTATTAATAGCATAGTTTATCCTTATAGGTAAAATTTACATACTTTATTTGTTAGTACTCTAAATAGAATAAAAATTTAAACCAAAATCCTAAGTGGGGTAGCCAGAGCATTGGAATGAGAAAGCCACTTTTGGAAGTTGAGTAGGGAAAAGATGGTAATAAGTAATAAATAATTGTTGGTGACGGATCTCGAACCACATCGCCCAAAAATCGATTAAAAAGCCCCTATACCTAAGGTTGTAACACACGTGTAGAAATGGGATAGTGCTCTTCTAAGCCGACGGCACACAGCTAACTAAATTATTCTCTGTACATATCTCTGTTTGCCATTACGAAATCGTCCATGAGCGAGCCGACTCGTACTTGGCCAACAATTGTATGTTGGTTCATAAATTATCTGTCTCTCAAATTTATCAATAGATAAGATTAGCATACACATTACTACTGTTAATTGTGGTTAACCACCATTATATGGAAGTTCTAAGTAGAACATGCAGTGAAAAATGTATCACCATTCACACGTTAATATGACATACATTTTGATTCAGCCATGTGGGTTTTTCTCAATTCGCTCTTTGCAGGTGGGTTACCTCACGGTGTTTTCCTTCATCGTGTCCCAGCTTGATAAAATGACTACGCGTACGAGTTTAAATTATCACAGTGTGTAAGGCCGATTAGAGATTTGAACCAATACCTCGGCATCAGAAGCACTGCTACTGACTACCTAAGTTGAGTCTTCTCCCGTACTCAAGATGCTCTCAGATGTTTGATGTATCAAAAGGCTAGTGGCTCATCTTGCTAACTCCTAACCCCAGGCTTGGACGCTGGTCAAACTAAAGTTCGAGTGAATCTGAGTTGAAACGAAAAATTATCCGCTCGATTTTTGTATTATAAGCAGTGATCGGAGTAGGCAGAGCTATTTTATGGACTCGCCATATGAAAGAATAATATGGATACTCCCCGAATCCCTGGATTTCTTTTTTAAGTAGAATAATAATAAAAATCTGTTTACGTCTTAGGGAGTAATGAAAGCATACACTTCCTATAATTAAAAGGACGGGTTTAAGGATAATATAATAAATAGATAGAAACTTGATACGTTAAACCACATATATTCTTTTATGTAACAATTTCTTATATTTAAACAAAAATCAACAATCATTTAACGTTTTAATTCTGAAGTTGTACACGAACATAATACAAATTATTTATTCCTCAAAAATCTAAACAGAAGAGACAAAAACAGGTGCGTCACTAGCCACACCCGTGACAGTCCCTGTACGTGTGAGCAAGAGCGCATAATGCAGCGATATCACGACAAGTGTCAGTCAACAAAGCGGCAACGTCACGCGTTTGACAAAAAAATATACCATTTTTTATATTTATTGATAAAAATAATTATAATAATCGAATCCCAGAGTATTAATCGAATCCCGGAGTATTATTCGGAATCCCGTGGAATATCCATATTAACATAAATGTTTGCGGTCAATGAACCTAAATCGCTCTACCTACTCCGATCAGTGATTATAAGTCAGGAATAATTGGTTTTTGAGTCCTTTTGTCACGTTGACAACGAACCTAGCTGAATTTCTTCCCGGAACATTGAGTCTCGAAGAAGTAGAACCGCTTTCAGTGTTCTCACTTACAAATTAATAGGAGAGGGATGTTAATAAAACAACATGTACGTCTTAAATCACTTGATTACTATTTATTAAATTAAACTCTATAGATAATGTTTGCTGCAGTCGCGTACTAGGTAAACATAATTAGTATTTGGGGGCGGGGCAGCCTTCCTTAGAGTAGTCTCGGGTGGGTGCGTAGAACTGTGGACAAAATTATTACGTCTTAAATATATCTAAAAAAATCAAAAGTTTACGCTGTATATCCCCAAAAGGGTTGGCAGAGGTACTAATACTTGTAAACATCACGTGACATTGTCACCTGGTGTTCAGAGTACCCACGTTTGACTTGGACAGTTTACTCACGTGATAGTGGGCAGTCCTATCGCCGTTTTGTACAAATACACTGTACCAAGTATAACTTAGCCATGTGGATTTCCTCACAGTGTGACAGATTTATTTATTTTAATAAATAAACAAATTACCCAACTTTCTTCTTTTATTAAAAAAATGCGTAGACTTTGTCATAAAAGGGCAGACAGATATTATTGAATTTCTATGCTTTGGATTAACTACATTACAGACTTGGCTACTAAACATAATGTATTGTTACTACATTACATACACATATACTATGAACATAGCTTACATATACTACAATATGGCCAGTGAAAATCCTTAAAATCACATTTAACATGATTTATCCAATAAGCGTGGTGAAAAAAGAATAACAACATCAAAAGGATAGCTACATTACAAGTAAAATCATCCAGCTATTTTCAAGAAGCACACACATTCATGTGTTATCTCATACATATACATACATACATACATATACTCACGGCTATAAATCCCTACAAGGGATAGCCAGAGCTAAGGATTTAGTCATTCCTCAGCCACTTTTGGAAGTTCAGTGGGGAAAAGATGGTAAAATAAAGGTTGTTGGTGATGAGTCTCCTACCGCATCGCCCGAAAATCCCTTGTGAAGCCCCAAATAGCCTTTATTCACCTCTTACATACACCCACGGGGAGAAATAGGGTAGTGCTATTCTAAGCCGACACTACACAGCATAGCAAGAATAAGAATAGCAGCAGCTAATATTGAGGGATATTTTGTAAAGTGAGGAAATATTTGGAAGTTAACCTGTTCCTAAAATACTCGCAGATTTATCGGAAAATGTTGTAAATTAAATAATAATAATAATTTTTTTCACTTGTACTAACTGAAGAAACCATTTGGAGACTATAATATTAATACAGGAATCAGGTTATTGATGTAAGCAAAGTATATTGAATTTATAATGTTTATGTAAAAAAAAATTTTTTATTTGATATCTATCACCTTTTGTAAAAATGATATTGCTACTGATTGTTATGTAACCCAATATTGAAATTCTAGTGAATTATTTAATGTATTTTGATTTAAGTATTTTTTGATGTAGCCGCAACAGAAATACATAGTCAACATGATTTCAACTTTCCAGCCACTACAGTTTATAAGATACAGGCAGACAGCAAGATCAGTGTTAAATTGAAAGAATTCTTTAAAAATAGAAAGCAAAAGTACTTAAGATGTTCTCCATCAATATTTAGATGTTTTTAAACTTATATGAAAATAGTGAAAAAATAAGATTCAAAATTCAAAAAGTTTATTTTTTTCAGAATAAAGTTAATAACTATCATTTTATTACCATCAAAAGGTAAATTTACTGATTATTCTGTTGAGCTTGTTGAACCAATAAATAACATGAAAATAATGGGTTTATTATACAGTAGAAATGAGATCCCTCAGAAAAGTTTGTAATGTAAGGTTATGTGATTGTGTATTGTGATGAAAAAATGATATAGTAAGAAAGATAGAAAAAAGAATGTTGAGATGTTTTGGGCATATAGAGAGGATGGATGACAGTACTGGTGAAAGAGACCTATAGAGCCAATGTGGAAGGTAATGTTAGTAGTGGGTAATCTCGGAGGACACATTTGGATCAAATAGGAAATGTGCTCAAAAAGGCAGGTGTTCCAAGTATGAAGAATGAAAGAGCATGTATGAAACAATTGATGGATGTGAACGAGGCCAGAGAGGTTTGTCAGGATTGTACAAAGTGGCGACCAATAGTCTCTGCCTACCCCAATGGGAACTAACGGCATGAGAATATGTATGTATGTATTATTATGCTAAATATATATTATTATTATTCGATATTGTGATTTCCTACATGTTTACTTATTATATCAGTAATATTATCATATGTAAATATATAATAATTTTAGTTTGTAAGTAATAATAGGCTGCGATGACTGTCTCATCTGTGAGTAGTAAAGATTGAAAACCTTTTTTTTTCTGCCCATATACTGAGTCATTTTCTTTTTTGTTACAAGGTGTTGTAAATAAATGTTTTAAATTTATGTAACTTAAGAGTTTGTTTGATTTTTTGTAGAATATGTTACTGAATAAACATGTTTTTATCTTAAACTTTTCCAATGTCTTAGTAATAGGGTTTCATTTGTCCTTACAATATAACTACTTATATTGTAAGGAATAACTACTTATAAAAATAAGTAGTTATTTTTTGGGGATACCAATTGACTGCATAGTTTTTATTAATACCAGGGTCCATCTCTACCCAGGACTCTACTTTGCCGGCCTAATTAAGTTGACTCATTCAGATGCCTGTCTTGTTAAAAGCAGTCCCGCCAGGTGCCAAACATCAGGCTAGAACATTCATAACTCTTAATAATTTTAAAATTATTAATACTTAAACCATTGCTTTCTTTTGACTAGAAAACCAATAACTGAGAAGTTGGTTTATTTATAAGCAGTTGCGTGGAGATGAAGGATGAAATGGAAATAGAAGAAGTATGGGATGTGCTCAAATCGACGATGGTTGAATGTGCGACGGAAGTTTGTGGTGTGTGTAAAAGGTCAAATAGACCACCAACAAGTTGGTGGGATAAAGTTGTGAAAGAGGCGGTTGGAGATAAGAAGAAAGCGTGGTTAGATTTACTAGCGATTAAAGCTAGTAAACGGATGAATGCGAGTGTAACTGACGATGTAGTGCAGAAAAGTGAAGATGAATATAAGAGAGTTAAGAATGAGGTGAAGAAGAAAATAGAATAGAAAAGAAAAAGCGGGATTTGCAAGAGTGGTGTGAGAGGAAACTTTCTGATAATTTCCGGAATAACCAAAAGTTATTCTGGAAGTATATCCGGAAGGAAAAGGGAGTTTCCCAAAACACGAGAGTGAGTGTAATAAGAGATGAACAGGGTGAATTGGCGACGGATGAAAGTAGCATGAAACGGGTATGGAAGAATTATTTTGAGGGACTGTTTGAAAAAGAGGATGCATCCATTTCTTCGCCAATCGACAGTAATGTTGATAGGAACGAAGAGATGGGTGATTTCAGTGACAGTGAGATTAGTATGGAAGAAATAATGAAAGCAATGAAAAGTATGAAAGTAGGGAAAGCGGCAGGGTATGATAGGATTACTATCGAAATGCTGAGGGCTGGTAAAGGGTTGGTGGCTTCTTGGTTGTACTTCCTTTTCCAAAAATGCTGGTCGAGTGGCAAAGTTCCTCGAGACTGGTGCAAGGCGGTGATTGTGCCTCTATATAAAGGAAAGGGGTCACACCAAGAGGCTAAAAACTACCGCGGCATCAGCTTACTCAGCATTGTTGGTAAATTGTATGCTAAGGTACTGATTGAAAGAGTGATGAATGAAACTGATGAGAAAATATGGGATGTGCAAGCGGGATTTAGGAAAGGAATGGGATGTATGGATCAAATCTTCTCTCTAAGGAGCATCACTGAAAAGTTCTTAGCTAAGAACCAAAAGGTGTATTGCTCCTTCATTGATTTAGAGAAGGCGTATGATAGGGTGGTAAGAAAGTGTTTATGGGAGGTGTTATCCAAGTTCGGTTTGGGGAGTCAACTTATACGTGCATTGGTATCACTCTATGAGGATTCTAGTGCATGTGTAAGAGTAAACGGGGAAAACACTGACTGGTTCGGAATCTCCAGGGGTGTCCGACAGGGATGTGTAGCTTCTCCGTGGCTCTTCAATTTGTTCATGGATGACTGTTTGACAGAGTTGCGTGAAAGTGATTATGGACTAAGGATGGGTGGATTCATCATTAAATGCCTCTTGTATGCTGACGATCAAGTGCCACTTGCATCATCGGCAGAAGAGTTGCAAGAGATGATGAATATTGCATGTGAGTCTTTTGTAAGAAAGGGAATGAGGGTGAATGTGGATAAGACCAAAACGATGGTTTTTGAGAGACAGGAAGATGTGACAGAATGCGTGATTGCGATTGATGGTAAGGATGTGGAACAGGTGAAGGAGTTTGTATATCTGGGAAGTTTGTTTACAAGGGATGGAAAATGTGATGAAGACATTGAAAGAAGAGTGAAAAAGGGTAATGCAGTAAATGGAGCAATGAATAGCCTAATGATCAGTCAATCGGTGTCTGAAAAGGCCCGAATGGCTGCGCATGATGCTGTTCTTGTTCCTACACTTATGTATGGAAGCGAATGTTGGGTGTGGCAGAAGAAGCATGAGAGCAGAGTGAATGCAGTAGAGATGAGGTCCCTCAGAAAAATTTGTAATGTTAGATTGTGTGACCGAGTGAGAAATAGCGTTATTCGTGAAAAGTGTGGTGTGAAAGATGATATTGTAAGAAAGATAGAAAAAGGAATGTTGAGGTGGTTTGGGCATATAGAGAGGATGGATGATAGAAAATTGGTAAAAGGGATCTATAGAGCTAGTGTGGATGGTAATGTTAGTAGAGGACCAAATTGACAGTGTGCTCAAAAAGGCTGGCGTCCGAAGTATGAATAATAAAAGAGCATGTATGAAAAGATTGATGGATGTAAACGAAGCTAGAGAGGTTTGTCAGGATCGTACGAAGTGGCGATCGATAGTCTCTGCCTACCCCAATGGGAATTAATGGCGTGAGTATATGTATGTATGTATGTATGTTATAAGCAGTTACGAAATGAAGTTCAATAATTTAAAAGTTGAATCTACATGGTTGAAAGAGTTGTGGCTACTGTTGATTTGTTGTTGAACTATTTACACTGGGCAGTGATTTAAACCATCCAAATTATTGATGTATGCTACGAGAATAACACATAATACTCTAATACCTCTGCAGCAATGCAACATAGTCCATGTAAAGTATAAGTCTATGTTGAGGCTATAAAATGTTGGTAACCTTGTATTGCTTGTCACGGTACTCCTCCCAGGGCTCGGGGTTGCCCTTCCGGTTCCAGGACACGTCGGGGTTGCGCAGCGCCAGCCGCGCCAGGTAGAACACCGCGCCAGCGCAGCCTACCCCCGTGCACACGTACAGCGGGATCAACTAAAACCGTCGCATCACCATTAGCTACGATATAATAAATACGTACATCGACTAGAATAATCGACAATGCTCATGGCTCATCTTTCGCTGAAACATACTTGTGATGCATCATAACTACGTCGCAAAGATGTCAAAATAAAATTATCTTGAGGTTAACATTATGTAATGGTAAATATAGGAGTTCAATTCACTTACAGCTTTGTGCCTTTTTAAGCTCTGGAGGCTCAGCCCTTGCATTTTGATTGATTTATTATAGTTTTTACCAAAGATTAACTAACACAGCACAAATTATATAATTCAATTCGATTTCTTTGATTGAACAGCAGTTTTTGATTTGATATTAATGTCAGTTTGATACAAAGTTTAATACTTATTTATTGAAATATTGATGAAAGCACATTTTTGATTGGCTAAATATGCTATGTAAACTCGGTTTACTTTATCCAAGTCCACTCTTTCCAAGCCACGCTGACGTTCAAAGCTATTTGTGTATTGTTACCACATGTGAACTTGAATAACACATATATAAATTCAAATAAACTTGGACCTATTATTACTGTCACTTACAAGGAAGGACCCGGCTATATCAAAGTAATATAAGAATATTCGCAGAATGTGGCGATTCACCAACTTTTATATCATTATTATTTAAATCTGATACCATAGTATACGATTTGACATAGCTCCTTACCTTGATTATGATTTATTATATGATGCCATTTTTTACGGCAAGTCAGTATAATAATGCATCGTACAACTTAAAATTATAATAAAAAAGAGTTAAGTTGATATCCACAACACAAACTAGATAAATATGTCTGAATAGATGTACACAATGATATTAGATTGTTACGTGATTCAAAAATCTAATTCAAATTGGTTATTGTATCATCAAAGTAATACAGCCGTTTTTACTGGCTGGACCATCCTGATTTGCGATTTAATCTGTACTGTCTTTTTGGTTTGAGTACAGAATAAGGTTTAGTTTAGTCAGGTCACAGGTCAGTTGTTATGGTTCAGTATCATTATATTTTTTCCTTACAATTTATTAATTTATTTAAGTACTTATCATATATCATTCATTAGACAGAAGCCCTTACAACAAACTTAAAACTAAAAATTAAAGTTGTTATGGTGACTTGATGTGACCATGGTACATTAGTATTGTGTGCCTCTCTTCTCCACGCCCAAGTGTACTTACTGTATGGTATGTAACTATAATCTTGGTGTGTGAGTTTTGAGCTTGTGATAAGATTGTCAGTCATGTCACGTCATTGTCAGTCACAGTCATCAACATCAATCACAAAATGCAATTGCAATGCAAAAGTAAATCAAATAAAAGCAAGTGATTAATCGGCTATCTCATTGACTATTCTTTTCTTTGTTTTACTTTCATTATACTGTACCAAATCATTATTTTATGTTTAATCATTACTATCATAAAAAGCAGCAGTGTACAGGATATCTGTTAGAATGAGTTTTTTATTGTAAGTAATTTTAGATGAGTGCGGAATTCTATCTATTTTTATAACTTCGCTGATTTCCTCTGTTGTTATGATACCATGGAATGACTGAGATGGCAGCGATTTATTATTTGAACAATAACTGTTGAATATCTAGGATTGTCTGTCGTATTATTTCAAGTTAAAGTAATAAAGAAGTTAGTTTCCTTCAATAAATATAGGTAGTGAGAATTGGTTTGCATTTCAGCGGCAGCAGGTCAAATAAAACATTTAAGCCCAAGAAGAATATCCCAGAAGGCACGCACCAGTATGACCTGATGCGGCACGCCGCGGCCACGCTGGGCTCCGGCAACCTGCGCATGGCCGTCACGCTGCCCGACGGGGAGGACCTCAACGAGTGGGTCGCCGTCAACAGTCAGTCTACTTGTGCTACTCTCTTACACAATTTACATGGGCAGATTATCATGGAAAGAAAATTATAGATACATACTATCTAATCATAGCAACAACACATTAGTGACTGTCTGAGCACCTTGATAATTCGCCACATTGCCAAGCAATGGACAACATAAGTTTAAAGCCTTATATTCCCTAATGTAGAACAAAGGTACTCATTGTTCAGATTCAGATCAGTACCAAGTATTTATTGCCTCTTATTTTGGCTGGACTATACTACCATGTGATAGGGGTAGGTCAATCCCAAACTGTATGATATACCCATATTTCCATAACTTAGTATAACTCAACCATCATGGTTTTATATAGATAGATAGATTAGTGTTTTGGTTTCCGCACATAGCTCCCTAATGGAACTTTTTTACGTGGGCCCTGGCCGTCTTATTCAATCCACCCTAACTCTGTCCAAAATCTTTCAAGTTGTCCTAGGTCTTTTAAAAAGTTTTTTGTACTACCTGTTTTTGTCCTATCTTTTGAGTACGGGCTGTTTAAAGCCTGGCACTCAAACATGAAGTGATTTACTGTCTCCTCGGCTTCCATGCATGCTCTGCACAGAAGACTATCTGTTACACTGATGTTGTGAAAGTGCTTATTCAATGAGCAATGACCAGTGATGATTCCTGTTATCGTTCTTAGGCTTCTCCTGTTTAGTCGAAGTAGTCGTCTTGTTAGTTTTTTATCTATGTCCGGCATCGCTTCTTTTGACTGGCAACTCTGGCACTCAGTTATTTCACGCCAGAGAGAGTTATGTTGTTCCTGTGTGCGTTGCCTCAACCAGGTGCGGTATTGGTTGAAGGGAATTGGTACTATTGTATCTGGTCGTTCTATTATGTTGTCGGATCCTCTACGAGCTAGCTCATCAGCTGCATCGTTTCCTAGCGAATTGCTGTGTCCTTTTATCCACTGTAGTGTGACTTCGTTTGTTTCAGTGACTTTCTCTAATGTTCAGTTACATTGTAGGATTAGTCCATTATTTATGGTGTTGCTCTTCCGCTGTGCTGTCTGAGAGTATCCTGATGTTTGTGGTGTTTACCTTTCTTTCCAGTATGGCTGTGGCGGCTAGCAGTATTCCGATGCATTCTGCTTGATATACTGTGTTGTATTGGCCTAGTGTTTTGTATGTTTTGATGTTGAGGTCATGTGAGAAGGCTCCTGCGCCTGTTCCATCTTTTGTCTTCGATCCATCTGTATATATCCGTAATTCATTGGATTTGGAGTAGTCTTTTTGTTCTTCATGTAGATGGTTTTATATATACATATACTCACTGCTAACTACACCCTAAGTTGCAGCAGGGAGGAAGACGTGGCGGGAGCTTGTACAAGCTCCCGCAAAGGATAGCCAGAACTTCAGCATAAGAAAATCCTCATTTATTTTTGGAAGTTGAGAGGGTAAAAGATTGTAAAAATAAATGGTTATTTCACTTTTTTGGAATAAAAATCATACCTTAATTCTATAAATTTAAAAAATCATATTGTTGTGTTATTCTACTTTTGAACCCTTGCCTCTCTGTATTATAGTACAGTTATGAATTTAAATGAACTCACAAAATTAGTCCTATGTGGGAAGGCAAAGTCTATTGATCACCACTTTGTACAATTTTAGCAATCCTCTTGAGTATGTTTATTCATAAATTTTTTATCCACAAACTTTTATTCTTGAAACTTAGAATATTTGCTTTTCCTTTACTTGATCTAAATGTGTCTTCTATAGACATCCTATACTAATATTTCCACAATGGCTCTATATATCCCTTTTACTTATAAACTTACAACTATCCTGTGCCCAAAATATATTAACATTGTTTTTAACTATCTGTTTTAAAATATAATTTTTCACATCACACCTACAACAAATCACACTATTTTTAACTTTATCACTAAACTTGGCTTACAATAGCACTACCCCATTTCTTCCGATGGGTGTACGTACGAGGCTACTAATAGTATTGGGGCTATTAAGGGATTAATAAATAAAGGAAAAAAACTTTGACACCGGCGGGGTTTGAACCCGCGACTTCGGGTATACACCCCCATCGCTCTGCCAATTGAGCTACAGTGTCAATGGCTCCCAGTGCAAAATTCTTCTATCCTTTGTTTTTTTTACACTTTTTAAGTAGTGTTTGTGTTCCCTACCTCCAAATTTTTTTACAAATTTGGAAGGCCACTTGTCTACCTTTTCAGATAGAATGCAAATGTTGAGAACACCCAACTATCACATAATATGAATGTTTATGACACAAAAATTTTATTTATTATTTTTTTATTTTATTTATTAGTAATAATCCCCACATGAGGTTTTCATGTCAAAAACATTCAAACTATTAAGGTATTTTTGGGCAATGTCATTGGAGACCCATCACCAAGAACCTTTATTTCACCATCTTTCATTTCCAAAAGTGACTGAAGAATATCTAATTCCCTAGCTCTAGCTACCCCTTCAAAGGATTTATAGCCATGAGTATATGTATGTATGTATGTACATATTTCCCCACTCAACTTCCAAAATTGCTGAGGAATTATTTCTTTCCTCTTTTAGGGATTTATTGCCATGAGTATGTATGAACATTTCCTGGGTAGTGTTGGCTTAAGAGGCGACTAAGGGTTTTGGGGCTTATAAGGCGATTAGGTTCTAATTTCTTATTCTGAAACTCTGGCTTCCCCTTCTAGGAACTTATAGCCGTGAGTATATAGTAGTAGTATATATGTAAGTCATAATAGTAATGGCAGAATGTTCGATTGTTGAATATCAATTAAGCATTTGGTCTCATCTCATATGATTCTACCGTTGCTCACTAGTCTACAACCAGAAATGATTTGAAAGTAACGAAAACAAATTGCAATTCCAGCGGTAGACTTCTTCAACCAGATCAACATGCTGTACGGCACCATCACGGAGTTCTGCTCGGAGGAGTCGTGCGCGGTGATGTCGGCCGGGCCCAAGTACGAGTACCACTGGGCGGACGGACACACCGTCAAGAAGCCCATCAAGTGCTCGGCGCCCAAGTACATCGACTACCTCATGACGTGGGCGCAGGACCAGCTGGATGATGAGACGCTCTTTCCTTCCAAGATTGGTAACCAAATTTATATGTTTGGATATAACATACAGATGTAGTTACACCACAAAATAAAGAACAATGAATATGAGTTGTACGCGATGCCGTTGGAACTCCGCAATACACATATAAATTATTGTTGTATATAGTGTTAGTATAGAATAGTACTACCCCATTTCTTGTTTCGGAATTTCAAGTTCCTTAGCTCTGGCTACCCTTCTAGGGATTTATAGCCGTGAGTATATGTATGTATATGTACCCCATTTCTTTCCATGAAAGAACCAGGTGATTAAGGGTATTGGGCTTTTAAGTGGCTATTGGGTGATGTGGCTAGAGACTTATTACATTAACAATATTTCACTTTTAATGTTTTTCCCAATTAACTTCCAAAAGTATTTCGTAATGGGATTGTTAATTTCGAGTCTCTAGCTACCCCTATTTGGAATTAATAGCCGCGACATAATGTATGTATATAAATTATGTCCGAGACTAAGGAAAAAACTATATTCATAATACAAAATGATAGTTCTCAGCGGGATTCGAAACCGAAATCTTCTGATCCAAGTTATCTTGTCTCTGTTTCACACACGTCGTTATAATAACACATATTAATAGAGCGACACCCCTGTACAAAATGTGAGGACAAGTGATATGAGTGGACACCTATCATGAACGATCTAACCTACCCAGTCACATTTAATTTATTATTTTTGAAACTTTTAAACCCAGTTTTAGTTGGTTCCAAACTTTTGCCTTAACCTTTTGTAATTATTATCATCAGCAAAACAGTTGGGTGACGAGTACATGTAAACTTTCACTTACTATGGCAGTGTAATACCCAATTCTGGAAATCTGGCCTGCCAGTTTTGTGATTTATCTTGTGTTTTGAGATGATATTGATCGTTAGTATACAAATACATAGCCGTGAAGATATTGTATATAATATCATGAAAATAATATTTGAGAACATACAACTTGGCGCACGCTTAATACTACAGTGACCTATGTCAAAAATTTGATGTGTTGAGTTACAATACTACACAGACCTTAAAATCGTACACAGCAACATATGAATACGAGATGGTAAAGACCTTAATGAAATTGAACCTTTTTTTGTTAAGAATACGGGTGTTTTCCCGTGCCTATGTTGTAGAGCATGCTTTTTAAAGTCTGTGTAGTATTGTAACTCAATTCATCAAAATTTTGACATAGCTCACTGTAATATTAAGCGTGCGTTGGGTTTAAATTTTGTTGTTTGCTTTCCATCCCATGATGTAAAGTAGTGAGTATCATAAAATGGTGTATCCGCTTAGGCGTCCCGTTCCCCAAGAACTTCCTGTCGATGGCCAAGACGATCCTGAAGCGTCTGTTCCGCGTGTACGCGCACATCTACCACCAGCACTTCCCGCAGGTCGTGCAGCTCGGCGAGGAGGCGCACCTCAACACCTCCTTCAAGCACTTCATCTTCTTCGTGCAGGTATTACACTACCACACCTTCAAACAATACTACCACACCTTCAAACAATTCATCTTCTTCGTACAGGTATAACACTATTAACACTGCCCCTTACGTCAGTTATAACTAGACCCCGTTATCTTTGTAGCATTTTGGTGGCACCTGATTTTAGTGATGGGGTAAGTTATATTAATATTAATAGTTATTAAATGCGTAGGTAGTATAAATTCTTGAAAAATTACATTAGAATTATTTAATACTAGCAGCCCGTCCCGGCTTCGCTCGGGCATGAATTATCATTAACATTTTGTTTTTTATTTTATTACATGTATTATTATTTTAATATATATTTTTTAAGTTTTAAGCTATGTTATATTTTTTTGCTGTGTAGTGTCGGCTTAGAATAGCACTACCCCATTTCTTCCGGTGGGTGTACGTAACAGGCGACTAATGGTTTTGGGGCTTTTGAGGGATTTTTGGGCGATGCGGTTGGTGACCCATCACCGACAACCTTTATTTCACCATCTTTTCCCCACACAACTTCCAAAAGTGGCTGAGGAATTTCTGATTCCTTAGCTCTGGCTACGCCTTCTAGGGATTTATAGCCGTGAGTATATGTATGTATGTATGTTATATTTTTTTGTATTTATATTTAGATATATTTTTTTTATTTTTTATAATGAGTAATTACATCAAAAGCCATTCAATTTATAGAGTTAGAGCTTCCCTGTAAACAATATTTGACGTTGTTGTATTTTGGGGCAGCAAAATAAATTGATGTTCAGGAGCTCCCACCCGCGACAGGCCAACGTACAGTTGACCGTGAGTAAAACAATTCTTTCGCAGGTCAATCCCTACTAATTTGAAGGTTTGGCCTTGGGACTTATTAATTGTTAAAGCAAAAGATGTTTTAACCGGAAATTGTAGCCGTTTAAATGGAATTGGCAGATCAGTTGGGATCATCGGTATCCTCGGTATATGAGCTAATTGACCGGCTGCTGGGCCAGTGATAATAGTCGCTAAAATCAAATTTTGCTTTTACTCTTTGATAAGCAGCCTCCCGTACCCCTTCGTGACGCCTGCAACAACTTACTATGCATAGCTAATCGGGCGGAGTTTTATCTATTTTTTTAATTCGAGATAACTTTCGAATGGAATGTTCGAATTGAATAATTCAAAAAGTAATATAAGGGTATTGAAGTAGTCTGAAATAATATATACGTTTTTTATAAGGATTAGATAGGTACAAATAAAGAGCCTTTTCTAAAGCAGGATTTTAATTTAATTTTTAAATAATTTTATATAATGACACTTGTTGTGAGATAACTATAATAGTTAGAGACATGCTGTCTGGGCATTTTTTTTAGATAATAATGTGTTCTATAAAATTGTAGTACATAATTTTATTCTATTGTCAATAGTTTTCGCAGCGCACGCGATGTAAGGATTTTTTTTGGTATTTCTTTAACACCTTGGGTTACATTTTTGAAGTTTACGTAAGGATCCCTAATTTTTTGAAAATGAAATTTAGCCTATGTCACTTGGGAATAGTGTAGCATTAAAACAGTGAAAGAATTTTTCAAATCCGTCCAGTAGTTTTGGAGCCTATTCAATTCAAACAAACAAACAAACAAAAAATCAAACCTTTCCTCTTTATAATATTAGTATAGAAAATAAATAATTCTATTAATTAATTAATTCTAATAATTACTTGAATCGACTTAGAGAGTTGACCTCTTTGATAAACCTAATCGTTAAATATATAATATATATATATATAAAAAAAATATATGAATGTAAATATATAAAATATAAAATACTAGCTTTACGCCCACGGCTTCACTCGCGTGGAATTCGGTTATATTACGGTATAAAACACAAATATAAAAAAACTTCTCATTCCCATGATTTCCCTCAAAAATATCATTTTTTGGGATAAATAGTACATACATACATACATATACTCACGCCATTAATTCCCATTGGGGTAGGCAGAGACTATCGATCGCCACTTCGTACGATCCTGACAAACCTCTCTAGCTTCGTTTACATCCATCAATCTTTTCATACATGCTCTTTTATTCTTCATACTTCGGACGCCAGCCTTTTTGAGCACACTCTCAATTTAATCCAAGTGTGTTCTCCGTGGTCGTCCTCTACTAACATTACCATCCACACTACCCAAGTAACATTTTTTTCGGGCCTAGGTTGTAAAAAAATCCTTAAGGTTTTAAAAGGGTCGTAAAAAGGTTAATTCTTTGCTATCTAGTCATATTAAGTACTTGAGATTGATTAATAAGTCCTAAAACTTATTGTTTATTAATACAACCTTGGAGCCGCTTATAAGAGTTTAAATTAACGTTATTTTAACTTTTATTTCAAGAGCATATAGTCCTAGGATCATAAAGTTATCGTAGACTCCTAATGAAGTTCTAAACAAGCTTGCATTATGCTAAAGTGAGAGCATACGGTTGAATTTTTTACTTTGATATAACCATAAAGTTATGGAATGTTGAAATAACTTATAAGTAATTTTTAATACCTATCTTTAACCTTTACGCTGTATGAGAGTTTTTTTGGCAAACAATTAAGGACTGCGCGGTTGAAACTAAAACCATTAAGTCACTGGCTATGAGCTAAAGGCATGATTTAAGTCCTTCTAGATTTTTTCAAAACTTTAGAGGCATCCTCAAAAGAAATCAGTTATTTCTGCAACTTCAAAGCATTACGTTGTCTAGCAAGATGAACCGAAACAGGGTGATGTCAAAAATACGAAGTGGAAATTTTAAACGGATTGGAAACGGAACGCATTGGAATACAGAAAGTACTGAAAGGGAGCTGCTACGAGATTACTTTGTTAATGTATTATAGAAATTAAAGAAGCATATATTGTAATCATCTAGGAGTTCTAATTGTTTTCATTTTAATAACTACCAGCCCAAGACAAAGAGATGTTGTGCTTGAAAATAATTGCAAGTCCTGACATAGGTATAAAATATATTCTATGGTATGGGTAATAGATAAGTTAAATACCTACCTACCAAAAATAAATAAACCATAAAATGATTTTTTATAGGAACTACCTTAACTTTTAAGAGCAGCCTGTTGCTGTCAGTTCCGCACTCTTGTCAAAGCTCCAAACGCACTCCTACAACCAGGAGTTAAAAGCAAGTAACTGTGCTCAGCGGTTGTTTTCGCGACTCTGAAGTCTTAAACTACTCCTGGCGGTAACCTTATGGCTACGAAAACAGCCTAGTAGGTTTAAGTAGCTCCACAACATAACCTTTAGGTTTTGTGTAGTACTGAGTAGGTAAATTTTAATGCTTTAGAGTAATTTCCTAAATCCGCCATATTTATTCACTGAAAGAAAAATAAAACTAAGCAAAAGGATAAATTTTAATTCATTACAGCCACATTCAGTGGCGTGCGCTATACTATTCCAAATACATGTTTTATTATAAAAACAGTACTTTTATTTCTAATTTTACTTTCCACCAAACATAAAATTTTATATATATTTTTTAATTAAAATATATTTAAATTTATAATTTCCGTAAGGCCCGTCAAGTATACAACACTATGATCCTAAAGTATCACGATAAAGTGCCAGTTGCACTATCTTTTCATGATACTAACTCCAACAAAACTATTTACTCATTATTTCATATGAATACAACACTTACAAGTTAACCATTTTGAAACTTTTAAAGTGACAGGTAATGGCGCCATTATTATATTATTATATACCATTGATGTTCTGTGCAAATATTACACAGAAACATTTTAAAACTTAAGAGTCTTGGAAAGGCATTATTCATATCCCTCAAATATCTTTGAAGTTATAATAGAGTTAGATCCAGGACTAATTTAGAACTTAAAAGCTGCCATCCAAGGTTATATTAACGTTAAATTAAGGTTGTGAAGGTTATATTTAGGTTCTGCGTAGTTAGTTCAAAAGGTTCTGGATTTGAGCTATAGGTTTTGCTGTAGCTCTCAGATAGGTTCTTAAACGTGGGCCCTTTTTGCACTCAGGAGGTAAATATAAGGTTAACATAACGTTAGTGAGCCTTCTAAGACTTACATTGAGATTTCCATACAAAGGTTCTAGAACCTTTTCAATACCTTTTTAAAACCAAAAATGTTACTTGGGTAGCTCTATAGATCCCTTTTACCAATTTTCTATCATCCATCCTCTCTATGTGCCCAAACCATCTCAACATTCCTTTTTCTATCTTTCTTACAATATCATCTTTCACACCACACTTTTCACGAATAACGCTATTTCTCACTCGGTCACACAATCTAACATTACAAATTTTTCTGAGGGACCTCATCTCTACTGCATTCACTCTGCTCTCATGCTTCTTCTGCCACACCCAACATTCGCTTCCATACATAAGCGTAGGAACAAGAACAGCATCATGCACAGCCATTCGGGCCTTTTCAGACACCGATTGACTGATCATTAGGCTATTCATTGCTCCATTTACCGCATTACCCTTTTTCACTCTTCTTTCAATGTCTTCATCACATTTTCCATCCCTTGTAAACAAACTTCCCAGATATACAAACTCCTTCACCTGTTCCACATCCTTACCATCAATCGCAATCACGCATTCTGTCACATCTTCCTGTCTCTCAAAAACCATCGTTTTGGTCTTATCCACATTCACCCTCATTCCCTTTCTTACAAAAGACTCACATGCAATATTCATCATCTCTTGCAACTCTTCTGCCGATGATGCAAGTAGCACTTGATCGTCAGCATACAAGAGGCATTTAATGATGAATCCACCCATCCTTAGTCCATAATCACTTTCACGCAACTCTGTCAAACAGTCATCCATGAACAAATTGAAGAGCCACGGAGAAGCTACACATCCCTGTCGGTAAGGATAAATAGTAACCTATTATTTAATCCGCACTTCTAATCGGTACAGCAGTTACGGCGTGAAAGCGGAACAAATAAACAAACAAACAAAAACCTACTTATCTATTTTATTATAATAATAAATAATAATAAAGACAACAGAGATTAATTTATTATCAATTACCCCATCACTAAAATCAGTTGCCACCAAAATGCTACAAAGATAACGGGGTCTAGTTATAACCTTTTTTATTGGATTGAATCAGGCGTTGCTTTGCGGAAATCCATAGCAGTACAAATATTAATAAGTTACTTCGCTTATTTCCGTTAAATATAGTATTAATCCGTATTTAATATTTTAATATTTGTAACCTTATTCTGTTCAAGGGTTGTGTTAATTCTATGCCAGCTTAGAATGCCACTACCCTTTCTACCTAAGGGTGTCGTAAGAGGTGACTAAGGGTATTGGGGCTTTTTAAGTGTTTTTTGAGCGATACGGTTGAAGACCCATCACCAAAAATATTTACTGTACAATCTTTGCCCCACTCAACTTGTAAAAGTGGCTGAGGAATTTCTTATTCCGAAGCTCTGGCTACCCCTTCTAGGGATTTATGGCCACAAGTATTGTGTATGTATGTACTACACACCACGACACTATCATTTATAACCTTATTCTGTTTAGCGACGTTTGTTCGATTTTAGCAATGAATAATAATATTAATTCAAAGTTTGCCATGTTAGTGTAAGAGGCATTGTAAACAGAAAGTGCACGTGAACAATTGCTTGCATCGCTCCTTTTATTGACAGCGTGTTTAAGGATACTTGTTCGAGTCATGATGTATTCATTAAAATACAATACTAATTATACTGGAATGTTATTGTCGCCGTCCATTTGTTGGGAATCATTGAAGCGATACTCCAATTACCGTTGGCGTGGGGAACCATTATGTAACTACATATTTATACCCCTGTAGTGCCGGCTTAGAATGTCACTACTTCTTTCTACCCACGGATGTCATAAGAGGCGACTAAGGGTTTGAAGCTTTTTAAGTGGTTTTTGGGCGATGCGGTTGGAGACCCATCACCAACGATACTTTATTTCTACTATTATATCCCCTATCAACTTCCAAATGCAGCTGAGGAGTTTCTAGCTCTGATGCTTTGGCTACCCCTTTTTGGGATTTATAGCCTTGAGTATCGTCTGCTTACTGGTGAAATGTAGTAAATACATATTTTGTTAAACGGAGATATAGGGTTTTCAAAGTTTAAGTATTTTTTTTACTAACATCTAAATATGATTTTGCAGAAATTTATTTAATAAATTATTGGAACTTTAACGTTCTTATTTGCGGTAGCATATTAGAGGCCATTTTCTTATAAATATTGTGGAAAAAAATTAATATTTTTAGCATGGGTGTGCACTTATCATATTTGACCTGTAATTGAGAAATGACCTGTAATTAACAGTCCTATCATTTATTGCGTTTTTCCAGTAGAAAGAGCGTCAAAAATTACATATAAATGCATTATTAACTATTTTTTTGTAAAAAACGCATTTACTATATTTTACCAGTAAGCAGACGATATGTATGTATGTACAAATGAACCAAACATATGACTTTGCTAAAAACCCTTAGATATAGCCGGTGGTTATTGCACTAAGCTACCAAGAGATTGTATTTATAATAGAACGTTGTTATTTTGCGCAGGAATTCAACCTCATTGAGCGCCGCGAGTTAGCGCCGCTGCAGGAGCTCATAGAGAAGTTGTCCGCCAAGGAGGCGCGATGAGTGTGTGTGTGTGTTTGTGTGTGTCTATATGGGGGGGGGGGTGTACAAATATACCAAATGTAAATATTGCAAATACTCTAGGTAACAAAGTATAATTTTATACTATATGAATATGCTCTCTTAAAGTGAAAGCGCGGTTTGGACAAAAACACTAACAAAATAGTTTACATATTTGTAAATCACTTTTTTAAAGATATACTGAAGATGTTTTAGTATAAAACATTGACGGACCTTATACAGCCAGGTCCCAGGGCAGTAGATATTATATGAAAATGTCTGATGATAGTTCCTAGTAACAACATATCCCTAGTTGCTAGAATTAAGTCACTTATGACTATGTTAAAGATACTTTAATTGCTCTAAAATGGCGGGATGCAGCGGCATCTTGTTATATACTGCTATGCATTTTATTTTAAATATTTCGGTTCATATTTTTTTAGCGCTCTTAAGTCCAACCTCTTGTAGGAGCTGGAACCATCGTGTACGCAGCCTGTATTAGAAATGCAAAATTGGTATTGTATGTGTAAAGGTGCATATACACTGCAGTCACACCTTGTTCAGCACCAGAATGCATTTCGATAACAACAAGTCATTGTTCACAACAAACATGTGTTGGACGCACACGCTGTGGATGCCCCTGAACTTGTTTGAAAGGGCATCAAACATTATAAATAGTCTTAGGTATTAATATTAATAAAAAAATAGACAATCTTCTATCAGTTTCAAGGTTTTTTTGTAGAGCTGAGCTACAGCTTTCTTAATTCCTATAGATCGATTTTTCAAAGTGGATTTTGCCTAACTTACTAAATGATCAAGTACTAAATAGTACCACCCCGTCACTCATTAGTTTGTCCTTTTTGAAAGAAATGATCTTAGAAGCCCCTGGGATCTTTAACACTAAGAATTTATAAATTGTGATGCATATGTAATAAGAAAACCCCGTCGACGATAGATAATAAATAATAGACAAAATAAGAAAATCTAAGAGTAATGAATATTTACTCTGTCGTGAGTGAATGAGCGGAATGGTGACTGAGAATGAATCTATAATGTGAATGGTTTTACCGTAGTAACTATCTCGTTCAATAACAGTGCCATAATGCATAATGAATTAAATTTAATCGAATATAAAATGAATCATTGATGATGTGAATAACAAACAATATGAATGTATAACAAAGTTATAAGTTATGACCTTTTTTCATTCATTTTTGTACAAATATTATTTATACGGTAAAAAACCACAGAAACAGAAATGTTACAATAAAATCTTTTAACATGGTTTTAATGGGAGTCTTATTAGTCATCTTTAAATAGATAACTTTTCTGAATAATAATTACCAATACCCATATATATAGTTTCATCTAGTTCATCCACATGTTATATTTGTATGAAATACATAATTTTAATATAGTATGTATCATCCCATATCACAACTGCACAATCATATCCCATTCATTCCGCAGTCACCGACAAGCTAATAGCCTATATACAAAATGTCTGAGTATTTACAAAACGCAATACTAGTAAGATGATGAGATGTATTTTAATACTTTGATAAATAATAAATAAAGCTAGTGTTACGAGTGCTAAGTAAGATATATGTTTGTACGTATGGGTCGCGCCGGGGGGGCGACGAGCAGGTTTTATACTTTGAGTATGTTTACTATGTTTTGATTCGTAACTTAAGTTTTCAATCTATTTTTCTCTGAATTATTCTGGTCAATATTTTTAGAAAAGCCATCTGGTTATGTAGAGTGAAAGAAGATAGATATATTAATACTGTACATTTCACTTAATGAAATCGTCGCGCCACCCGCCGCCCGGGAGATGAGTTAGGTTATTTATTGATTGTGATCGCTAACTGTAATTAGTGCATATGATTTGATCATTCTCATTCTATTTATTAACAGTTATCTCATTGCAATATTGTTTTGGCATTTACTATTTTATTTTAAATAATATAATTGTATATTTTTGTTTGTAACTTACTATAAAATAAATTACAAAAGTAATATTGTGTTGTTTCTTAAATAAAGATCAGCCGCGTAGCACGCCACTCATTACTTCATTATTTCTCGTAGGGTGAAAAGTGGGCTGGAGAGGCCGTGGAGGGATGCCTGAAAAATATGACGGGAGGACGAAAACAAGATTTTCTGTTTTTTGTTGTAGTTACTATAACTACAGTATATATTACTGTAGTTATACCATGTTTGTGCAAGATAGAAGCAACCTGGCATTTATAGCACCCTGGTAACAATTAGCAAAAAAGCATTAAACACATTGTCTGGCTTTATAAAGTGTAGTACTTGCTAACGGTTACAATAACAATGGCTTTGCTAAACGTTATAAAATTAATTCATTTACCGGAGGTACCATTTTCAGTAATTCATCCTCGGGCTTACAAAGTATTTATCTAGTTTAAAGATAGTTAAGTGTGTTATTTTGTAAATACATTTATACTCACGGCTATAAAACCGTAAAAGGGGTAACTAGAGCTTCAGAATCAGAAAATTCTTCAGCTGCTTATGGAAGTGACATGGGGAAAATATTATAATATAATTATTTTTGGTGATGGGTCTCCAACAGCATCGCCCAAAAATCACTTAAAAAGTCCCAATAGCCTTAGATGCCTCCTACGATCACTCATGGGAAGAAATGGGGCAGTGCAATTCTAAGCCGTCACTTCACACTAATTAAAACAATATTTTACTTATTTACCCACATATGGGTGACCAGGATGGTGATGGATTTCAGTTATCCAATTAAAATTCACTAAATTCTTGGAAAAGGCTCATTTCGGAGCCGACTGTGTACATTATATGGACAAATATCGACATCCGGCTCGGAAAAGCCAGAAACGATATAATTATTTTTTAATTAGCTGCAGAATCCACTATCGGCACGTTAATACAAACCTGTATTAGATTCATATTATCATTGACGAGTATGTACAAGTAAATGGTATAAACGCAATTCAGGAATATTACTCGTACGACCATGGTGCAAAAGGACATAAGGATATATTTTTTTTACTGGTTCGCTATCTGTAGAGGTGTCCGGCAGGGATGTGTAGCATGAAAGTGGTTTGGTTACGGACTGAGAATCGGCGAATACCTCTGATTTGCTGCCAATCAAATTTTACTAGCCAAGTATCTTCTTGGAATAGAACTAAGTACCTCATTTCTTCCCGTGGGTGTCCGCAAGCGACGACTTAGGGTATAGGGGCTCTTTAAGGGATATTTGGGCGATGCGGTTGGAGACCCTTCACCAACAACGTTTATTTTACAACCTTTTCCCCACTTAACTTTCCAAAAGTGGCTGAAGAATTTCTTATTCTGAAGCTCTAGCTATCCCTTCTAGGAACTTACAGCCGTGCGTATATGTATGTAAGTCCTAATAGTAATGTGGAGGAATTTAAGAGGAACGAGAGTAACGACATGATAGTCCAGTGGGTAGAACACCCGCCCGAAAACAGAAGGGCGTGAGTTCCAATCCTGGGTCGGGCCTACACCAATTTGTCTTTTCTAAAGTCATATGTGTGGTTAATTTATCATAGTTGTTAACGGTGAGGGAAAACATCGTGAGGAAACCCACATGGCTGAGTTGTACTTAGTCATGTGACAGTGTATTCCTACAAAACGGCGATAGGCCTGCCCCCTATCACGTGAGTACACTGTCTAAGCAAAACGTGGGTACCTTCTCTGGACACTAGATGGCGCCGCCATGTGAGTTCAGAAGTATTGGTACCTCTGCCAACCCCTTCGGGGATAAACGGCGTGAACGTTTATGTTATGTTATGAGAGTTATAAGTTTTGTTGAAATGAGTGTGAAAGAGAGAAACAAAGAGTCTCGCCGTATTAAATAGTTGAAGGAAGACAGAGATGTAAACATGTAAAAAAAATCAATACTAGCGTAATCTGCATAATGTTACTTGTTCTTTTCTTCCTCTTCCTCTTAGCCTGCCAGATTCCTCATTCTCATTCTCTTCCTCAAAAATTATATTAGAAAAACCTCTTCCTCACAACAAGTTCCTCAACAACCCTACTTACTAGTCTTCAACGTTACACGAAAATAAATCTCCTTCCATAATAAATTACTTCTTATGTAATGTTTAATATTTTTGTTTTCTCAAGGGGCGTTGGTTTTTCATATGGCGGGAGGGTCCCATAAAGAAGTTACTTACTTTATTAAAGTTTGTAGGGTTAGGTTAAGGGGTTTAGGCGCTTTGTCACGATATGAGTCCTACATCATTTATCAATACATACATATACTCATGCCATTAGTTCCCATTGCGATAGGCAGACACTTACAATCGCCACTTTGTATGATTTTGGCAAAGCTAGCTCTCTAAATTCAACTACAAATATCAATTATTAATAAATTCAAGATTAGAAATACATTATGATAAAATGGTAAATTGTAATTTATAATATGGAATATGTTCCAGCAAAGAAATGTGTTTTTAAGGAAGATTATTAAGGCTTCAGATATGAATGATGTGGCCATGCCCATAAACTTTATATTTAGGCGGAATTATCAATATATGCCAAGTTCTTTGTACTTTTATTTTAGTCTGGGTTTTGCTCAAAGTTGTGACTTTACTTCTGCTACGTCAGAGTACATACCGGATCACTGGTTAACTGTTAAATGATAGGTATTCTCTATATGTTGCAAAAATAAAACTACATTTTCAGTGATTTACTTATCTTGTAATATTTCTGTGATTCCATTTAAATAAACACATCTTCTCTATATTCACTAATGGAGGTTCCCTGGAGCTGCTCAGTTGTCACTTTTATGGTTGGATTCATCCAAGTGTGGGTTTTTAAAAACTTTCTTTATTGGTCAATACTAATAAATGAAAATTCGTCCAAACTTGGAAATTTTCTAAAACGATGTACTAAATATAAACTTTTATCTTCATTAAAAATGTGGTGTGAATACCCTGTTAATTCATTTTGTTACATCTACAAAAACCGTAGTAGAGTGAACTAAATTTATTGTGGTTAATTGTTTAACGATGGTTTTATACTATAATCGAAACTAAATAGGAAACATCACAACTCCTAGAGATCCTCCATCAAAACGCTTAACAACTTTTAATATATATTTTCTTTCAATTGAATATATTATAATTAGCAACAAAGAAAGTTACCACTGAGCAAGTCACAGAGGCGACACATTATTGAGTAGACAAGCGCGCGAATATCACTTTAGGAATTAGTTCAGTTGGCGTGGTAACGTTTTGCACTATACACAAACACAACTTATAGTGGATAAGAGAAAAAAACCTTGTTACTTATTATTACTGTCTTGCTGAAACATATCAAGAACAGAATGTCGTAAATGAAAATTTTAGCTTCAGAATATCAGAACAAACTGTATTCAGTTACTGTGGTCAGCAATATGATTAATGAAAGAAAGTCATCACTGTACATCTGTAAACAGCTTTCAAGCAAATCTTAATTAAAGAAGTCATTTCCATGTCCGCCTCACTGGCGAGTCTTGTCGCAGTGATCTTTACCATCACGCCCGCCACGGACAAAATCTTGAGTACACTCGCTACATGGACAAGGATTATCTCGTCCGCATCTCTTCTAACTCCTAGTAACGTCGATTTCTGTCCTGCTCGCACTTTACAGGTTGAAACGAGGATACGTATTTAGACGCTTGTTACCATCTTTTCGACAAATTCGAAGGATACCTCCCTAATTTTGTTGGCATTAAATAACATAATTATTTTCAATGTGATATTGCAGAAAACATTTGTTTAACTTTTGTCTGACCTTGCAGGCGATGAGTGCGACACGAACATAATTTAGGAGGCGTTAGGAGAGACACGGACGGAATTATCGTTTTCGAGCTACCGAGTATAGCTTTGAGGGTTAGAACTTTAAGACAATAACGATGACTTCATCCGTGCTTCTTCTGGTTTCTTGTACAATATATTCATGTCACATTCGTTACCACGAAGGTCAAAAGAAGGTTATTTAAATGTTTAGCACAAGGGTATTTAATATATTTATGGCATCTTCAGCGTAGTCGATAAAACCAACAACAACTACGAAGAAAACGTTGGATTCTTAAATACTTGTCAAAATCCAAATTTTCGATTCTTGAGAGCGTGACAGAAATTGAGGTCAATAGCAGCTAGAAGGGATACGGACGAAGTGCTAGTTATCTAGCTAGCGAGCGTAGGCAGCGGTAGGGCGCTAGTTGGCGGTGTTCTGCGGCGGCGGCGGCGGCGGCGGCGCGAGGAAGGGCGGGGGCGGGCCCCACGGCGGGGGGTTGAACCCGCGCCACATGGGCCCCATCATGCCTGCAACACCACAACGATACAGAACGTCACTAGGACGCAATACAATCAACTGTCATTTACAATGTAAGAGCGGGGGACGGTGGTCACAATTAAACCTTAGGAGAGGATTAAGTGACCACTGTATACATACATACATATTCTCACGCCGTTAGTTCCCATTGGGGTAGGCAGAGACTATCGATCGCCACTTTGTACGATCCTGACAAACCTCTCTAGCTTCATTCACATCCATCAATCTTTTCATACATGCTCTTTTATTCTTCATACTTCGAACACCTGCCTTTTTGAGCACATTTTCTATTTGATCTAAATGTGTCCTCCGAGGTCGTCCTCTACTAACATTACCTTCCACATTGGCTCTGTAGATCTCTTTCACCAATTTACTGTATAATCACTGTATAATCATTGTATAATGTAATTTTTCTTTATAATGAATAAATAATTAAAAACAACACCTGCTGTACTGAGTTTTTTAGAGAGACATAAGTCCAGCAGTGGACGTCTATTGGATGATCATGTCAAACTTTACAAAAAAATCTCGGATTGTGCTTCATTCACTGTCACTGACACAGATAACGAATAAAAAGAGGAATACATACATATACTCACGGCTATAAATCCCGAGAAGGGGTAGCCAGAGCTAAGAAATTAGAAATTCCTCAGCCACTTTTGGAAACTTGAGTGGGGAAAAGATGGTAAAGTAAAGGTTGTTGGTGATGGGTCTCCAACCGCATCGCCCAAAAATCCCTTAAAAGCCC
Organism: Bedellia somnulentella; assembly: GCA_963576735.1. NCBI lineage: Eukaryota > Metazoa > Arthropoda > Insecta > Lepidoptera > Bedelliidae > Bedellia > Bedellia somnulentella. The sequence goes on along the minus strand of OY755181.1, from coordinate 18,996,414 downwards.
CAATACCGTTAGTCGCCTCTTACGTACACCCACCGGAAGAAATGGGGTAGTGCTATTCTAAGCCGACACTACACAGCAATAAGAGGAATATTTCCGATTTATGCTATATTTGGGCATCCACACTTTTTGCTCGGCAAAAGTGTAATTATCATACTCGTATTTATGATATAAAGTGCTAAAATGCCACTACATGAATTTTGAAACTTGATATTTATCGAAATCATTAATGTTGCATTGTTAAAAAACATTTTTTACCGATCGTTGTTAAGAATGAGACTATTAGATACGTGATAATTAAACCTGCTACTACTAATACTTAGTAATAAACTAAAGAGTACTGACCAGGAGGTGGCGGCATCGGCGGCGGCGGATTGCTCATCTTGTTGTCACCCTGCAATCGTATTGTCACTGTTAATTAACACCGAAACACAGTATTCGTAATACTTAACGAATAATAAGGCAATCAAGGTTCGGGGGCAACCAGTACCACAACAAAGGAAAAAACGATAATGTAAATTTAAACTTTAGACGTTAAAAAATGTTAGGGATTAACTTTATTCTGAAAAATTAGCTTTTTGACTTTTTTTGACAAAGCTGGTAGTGTGGGGTGGTATAGTACAATGCAGTATAGTATAGTAAACTACAATACAGTGCAGTAGCACGGTCTGTCAGATTTATAACTATTTGCTCAATAGGCGAAGAAAATGCACGTGACGTCTATCACGACTCATTACTGAATTTTAGAAAGAAATGTAGGCAATTGATTAAATCTACAAATTAATTAATATAATGCAACAATATATTTTTTTGTAATTATTTTTTGTTCAATTTTACTTATTTTTACTTTACTGCTAATTTTATTCAATCATATTATTGCTATTTTAATTTTAATTTAATTTAATTGTACTCTATTTAATTTTATAATTATTATTAATTTGGTGTAATTCTTTGGATTTTTACTTATATTTATATTATTTGGTATTGTTTTAGGTAGCTTTGATAATAATATTATTTAAGAAGAAGAAAATTACTAACGATACTAACCAATAACGTTGTGTGCATTATTTTTGGCATTGTAACAGAGCCGAATCTATTTTTTTGTAAAAATGGAAATGTTTGTTATAATGCTGTTTGTGTACGTATTAATTAAATAAATAAATAAGTATAGGTTACCTGCGGCGGGAAGGCCATGGCGCCCGGCGGCGGCGGCTGCACGCTCGCTGCGACAAACATTATAACGTTATATTACTGCTGCTATTTCTAAGGTAATGTCTTATTAAACTTGCTCGTGCAGAGACTACTATTAAGATCTGACTTCAGAATTTATTGACGACATGTCGAAAATGTCCACGGCGACAAATCTAGGGGTGTACAGACGTTTAGAAACAGTAATTCCTCAGTAACTACCACATCGCTCAAGAACCGTTTAAATGGTGCCACCGTACCCTTAGTCGCCGCCTACAACAACCACTGAAGGAAAAAGGATTCTTTCATTTGTACAATTACACAGTGTCAGCAGTCAGCAGTCTACTTCATCAGGTATTAATCCGAGTCAGTTCACCTTAGCTACTCAATTAAACACCGCGTGTGCTGTAAAACATCATTTGTCTAAGGTGTGTGAATGATCCAAGTCGAAGGACCATACTATAAGGACAGAGAATGATTAAAATAAAAAGTCTTTGATAAAAGTAATAATTCCTGATATATTGAGGATTGATATGATAAAATAATAAAGACGATTGATAGCACTGACTTGGATTAATACCCGATGAAATTTAGGTTAAGGTTTTATGTTATACATACCAAGCCAGGGCGCGGCGGGGGGCGCGGGCGGGAAGGGCGGGCCGGCGCCTGCAATACAATTACATGTAACGTTATTACTCTTACATGCAACCCTATCTTCATTCAGAGCGGTACTACATATACCTAGTCGGTTCTTAAATACTGTCACTGGCCATTTAAAAATAGAACACCTAGACAAAAATATGAAATGGTGTTCGATTTTCAACATACATACATATACTCACGGCTATATTTCCCTAGAAGGGGTAACCAGAGCTAAGGAATTATAAATTCCTCAGCCGCTTTTGGAAGTTGAGTGGGGAAAAGATGGTAAGAATAAAGGTTTTTGGTGATGGGTCTCCAACCGCATCGCCCAAAAATCCAATAAAAAGCCCCAATACCCTTAGTCGCCTCTTACGACACCCGTGGGTAGAAAGGGGTAGCGACATTCTAAGCTGGCACTACACGGCAATCGATTTTCAATTATTTTGTTAATACTAATCTTCTAAATCAAAATTACATTCATTATTTTTTTACGATGGAGTAGACTCGCAAAGAGAACTGAGTAACAGTAATTGCTTTGCATCGTAGCGGCCGTCCATCAAAGACGATATTCAACTTGCTTCAAAGATTAAAACTCAGGTTCGTATACCGTGCCATCAAGAGGTACAATGAAAACTCTAGTATCGATGACGAGAAAAGAACTGGCAGACTTCGTTCCGTTGGGACTCCAGGGATGATCAAAGCAATCAAGGCGCGTACGGCAAGAAATCCCGACCGCAATTAGAAATTGATGTCTTTGAAGATGGGTTTAACCCGAAGTACCGTAAAAAAAGTACTCGATGAAGACCTGGGACTACGAGCTTACCGAAAAAATAGTGGACATATTCTGAAAGCGCGTCTGATAGCTATGAGAACCAAAAAATGCAAAGTATTGCTTAAGCGGTACGCAAGAATAAGACACCGCAATATCCTGTTTACAGACGAGTTTTTTTTAATATTTAGGAGAGATACAATAAAAAAATGACAGGGTGTACGCTACCAGCTCTGCGGCCGCTGGAATGCCATTTCTAGAGTGCAGCACGGTCATCATCCATCATCAATCATAATTTAGTAGCGAGTATCCTACTATGGCCCTACTGAAGTGCATTTTTGTGAAAAAGTTGTCAAAACTAGTGCAAAAGTGTACGGAGACACGGTTTTAGATCGCATAGTAAAAGATCTGCCCCAGACACTCTTTGGAGGATGGCCATTTGTGTTTCAACAGGACTCTACACCTGCTCATAAGGCCAAAACAACTCAGGAGTGGCTTGAGCGCCAGAATGTCGAGCTATTAAGGCATCAAGATTGGCCCCCATCTAGCCCTGACCTCAATCTACTGGATTACAAAATTTAGCAGAAATTGGAGAAGGTCTGTTCTAAACCTCACAAAAATTTGAGCAGCCTAAAGTTATCATTGACTAAAGCAGTGACCGATATCGACATGAATATGGGCCGTGCCGCTATTGAAGACTGGCTGCGAAGATTGAAGGCTTTTGTGAAAAATAGTGGCAATCGTTTTGAATAAATTTTGTGTTTAATGTAAGCTAACTACTTAATTAAAAAAATTCTTTTTACTAATTTTCATTTTATAGCCAATTTTGTTTGTGACAGAATTTAAGCACCGACTAGGTATATTAGTTTTTATATACTCAGGGCTATTAACCCCTAGAAGTGGTAGCCAGAGCTGTAGTGTAAGAAATGCCTCAGCCATCTTCGGAATTTGGGACGGGAAAGTTTATAAAACAAATGAAGTTTTCATTAAAGAAATAATTGGATTTAATTGATTTTTTGATAATTTAGATTAAATGTAAAATAGTTCTAAGCAAATGAGTGAATTAGTCGCTATTTAAAGTTATTTCTGTTAAAAAAATCCATCTTTTCCCCATTCAAATTTCCAAAAGTGGCTGAGGAATTTCTAATTCCTTATCTCTGGCTACCCCTTCAAGGGATGTATAGCCGTGAGTTTATGTATGCATGTATGTCTAAACAATTGAGAAAAGAATAAAATTTAATAATAATTGATGATGATGAGAAAGGCCACCAGCAATACAGGTTTTACCTAGTGCAGGGGCCATTGGAAAAATCACTATGTAATTCAAAATGCGCAATAAACAATTTTATTATGATACTTGAATGATAATGTGTGTAATGTGTGTTATGATGAGTGTGAGAGTGTATATGAGAATGTGAGTGTATGTATGTGTGAATGTGATTGCATTAATGTACATAAACGTTATATCATAATAAAACCTTATTTAAATAATAGAGCATAGATATGGTTGAATCTATCTAAGCAACTAAAGCGCCTAGAACCAGACGTTTGAAAATAGACTTGCTATGTGCAAATGGATTCATCAACGGATAATTCATCTTGTTAAGATCCGATACTAACTAAAGCTAAAAAAGGGACCTTATTCCCATGTTTTTTTTGACTATGTGTCTCCAAATAAACTGCGATAGCTATAAAGTTGTTTTTTTTACAGATAATATATTTCTGTTTGCGCTATGAAGATAAATATTAGAATCTAATAAAATAAATATTTAAAGGGTGGCTCTGAATCAGAGCCTTTGATATAAGATTTAAGTTAATTTCCACTTATTAGTACTTAATTATAATTTTTTTAAATTCTGTACTTCTATAAGGAAAAATGGGACCTAATTGCTAAAAAAATTACTGTTTGTTTGTTTCCAGGTTGTATGTAATAAATAGCTATAAACCTATTAGGCTGAAATTATTACAATTTGTATATTTCTGTTTGCGATATAATGATAAACTAGTGGGTAACCCTGGCGCGACTATGTCGCGTCCAATAAAATGAGTTTATTTTGAAATTTTCCGACCAATCACAGCGCAGCTCTTTTGAATTTCTAGTGATTTTTTCTGATTAACCGGAATGAAAAAATTCCGACCAATTACAGCGCATCTCTGATTGACTAAAGTTTGCGCGCGCTTATGACATTCAAGCAAAGTCTATGGGCCAAAATCGAAACTTTGAAATTCTGTAACAATTAACTTAATCCAGTTA
>OY755181.1:18955469-18991364 GCA_963576735.1 Bedellia somnulentella | reverse complement strand
CATATCCATTTTAACACTCGGTAATATTGTAAAATCGATTCGAGTCATGCTTGAATACTGAGCGTCGGATGTTACGAAGATTCATATTTCATGTTGATACATACATACATATACTCACGGCTATAAATCCCTTAACGAGGTAGCCAGAGCTTCGGAATGAGAAATTCCTCAGCCACTTTTGGAAGTTGATTGGGGAAAAGATGGTAATAATAAATAAATGTTTTTGGTAACGGGTCTCCAACCACATCGCCCAAAAATTACTTAAAAAGCCCCTATACCCTTAGTCGCCTCTTACGATCATCCACGGGTAGAAATGGGTTAGTGTTATGTTGATATTTGAGGCATTTCGACAATTCTTCCGTACTTATAAGGCGACAACGCGAATACTTGGCGAGAAGTTGGTGGGACAGTTGTTGGCGTAAACGAAGTGGGGTAAGATTCACAAGATCTATGCATAGTTTTGTTTCTCAAGAATGGTATATAAGAAGATATGGAAAGAGTTCAAATGAAAAATTTGGTGAACAAAAGCATGAATATAGCACACGTCAAGCTTTTTATCCAAAATGGCTGCAATAGCAGTACATGTACCTTGCCAGGTTGTATTAAATTTTCGATACTGCCACGTAAAAGAAGCGCGAAATAGGTGTAAATGTAGTTGACATAGTCCATCAGAAGTTGATGTAATATTAGGTTTTTCAAAAAACTGAGAGTTGGTGTGATTTGTGAATATTGTGGTGTGAAAGATAACTTTCATTAAACATTCTTCTTTAATTTATCTCAATGGATGGAAGAGAACTAAGGAAAGCCACAAATAGTCAGCAGAGATGGTATTGGTAGTAGCAGATGGCCACGCAGTATGTTCAAAGACCAGATATAAATATGTTAAATGAATATTACATTACACAGAATCAGGTCACCTCCAACTAATTTGATAGATATTACATACATACATATACTCACGGCTATAAATCCCTAAAAGGGGTAGCCAGAGCTAGGGAATTAGTAATTCCTCAGCCACTTTAGGAAATTTGAGTGGGGAAAAGATGGTAAAAGAAAGGTTGTTGGTGATGGGTCTCCAACCGCATCGCCCAAAAATCCCTTAAAAGCCCCAAATACCGTTAGTCGCCTCTTACGTACACCCACCGGAAGAAATGGGGTAGTGCTATTCTAAGGCGACACTACACAGCAACAGCAAGATGGATATATATGCTTTGTATGTCATTCAATAGCTATTATTATGACAAATAAAATAATGTATGGTGGTTTACAAAGAACATTTGTCTGAGCAAAGATAATTGATACTTATTATAGAGTTGTAAGAATCAACAGCTGTGGGAGCTCGGTAGAATAAAAACATATACAGTGACATGGGTGGCCTAGCTCGTAGGAGACTAACTTCTGGGTTTGGGGCCTTTGAATCCAACCGAGAGAATATGGGTTTTAATCCAACCAGGATTGTTAATTTATGTGATGAATAGGAAAGTGTGTTTTCTCTCTTCATTGTCATTTTCATGTGTATTATATAACATAACATAATATAAACGTTCACGCCGTTTATCCCCGAAGGGGTTGGCAGAGGTACCAATACTTCTGAACTCACATGGCAGCGCCATCTAGTGTCCAGAGAAGGTACCCACGTTTTGCTTAGACAGTGTACTCACGTGATAGGGGGCAGATATATTATATCATATCCCTTAGCACAGGTCACTGTAGCTTTCTAGAAGCTAACTTGATCTGTTGGTATATAATTGAGTCAAAGCAACAATAAACCATCTATCTATTTGGAGTTTACTTTGCTTTTTTAGATATTAATATAATTTATTGTATTATGTATGACATTAAAAGTAAGTATCTTATTTAGGTATATTTTATTATCATAAAATATTGTTAACATTATTTCCTAAAATCTCTATGCATATTTTGTAATCTTGTAGTATTTGCTTGGTCTGGTGGGAATGACAATATAATTCATTTAACTTACTTAATTTCATCTGTATAAATTATCCATATTACAACTGATGTATAATTGTTTTGTTTTCATTAGTTATTTTAATTTGCGTTTTTCTGTATCGTATGTATAACAATTGGTAGAAACTTTATAGGTCAAGAACTTCTCTGTATTTTTATCTTATTTTAAATATTGTGTACTGTTTGTTTCTCAAATAAATAAATTAGCTGTATAGTGCTGTCTTATAATAGCACTACTCCATTTCTTCCCTTGGGTGTTCTTAAGAGGCAACTAGTGTATTGGGGCTTTTTCAGTGGTTTTTGGGGAATGAGGTTGAAGATCCTTCACCAACACCATTTATTTTACAACCTTTTCTCCACTCGACTTCCAAAACTGGCTGAATTTTTTTTACTTCTAAAGCTCTGGCTAGCCCTTTAGGAGATTTATAGCTGTAAGTATAAGTATGTAGGAATGTATGTGTTTAAATAAAATTGAACAAATTGATGATAGTAACTTGATTGTATTGACTATTTTTTTATGTAAATATTTGCGTGCTAGTATATTTAGTAAAATGTGATGGACCAACAAAAATTACGTAACAACTTAATGTACCACATTTATGCAAATAAAAATGATTTTGATATTTTGATTTTGATAAGGAGGGTTGGGCTATAAAGAAATTGAGCTTTTTATTGTGTAAGGGTAAGGGTTGTAATGTGTGTATATAGTGATATGTTACACCCATTACATGGAATGAACCATCAACTATTATTTGAGCAAAAACACAAACTATTAATAGGACTGTTGATGTAAGTTGAAGTGATTATTACCTGTGCCACAGCTGCAGCAGCAAGAATGGCAGCCTGTTGGGTTGGGTTGGAGGTGCCAGTGGCTGACTGGCGAGCAGTAGCCTTTGTGGTGGTTCCCACCATTTGGTCCAACAAGGCTATGGTACCATCCCTAGAAAAAATGACAAATTTTTAATAAAGGTTTACTTTACAGAAGTTATCCAAACAAGCCGCTGACTATTGCATTATTAACACTTATTTATAATAGAGAGACATATATAGAGTGTCTTATCCACTAAAGCTTAGTATTGCTGCTGAACTACAAAGCTCTGACCACCAGCCTCACATGGTCAGAAACTGATAAAATACCTTATGTCATGCACATTGTAGTATTCAAAGCATAGCAGGGACCAGATGAGCAAGCTTAATTTAAAAACCCTTAAAAAAGGAAACCCAACATAAAGGGTAACCCTGTTAGACGACTTTCCCATTTATAAGCCTTACCATATTATAAATGAAAGCTAATAAAATGAAAGGGTTTTATAATGCTTTACGAATCAATGAGAGGGTTTTCTTTTCTAACTGTAATAAACCTTTTTAACAGGGTTTTCTGTTTCTCTTTCTTCTGGGATTTTAAGCAGTTATGCAGTTAAGCAGTCAAATAAAAACTCACACAAAAACATTGAAAGGGAAACCACTTATGGTTCCCAATTGATAATATACATACATATACTCACAGCTATAAATCACTAGAAGGGGTAGCCAGATATAAGGAATTAGAAAGTCCTCAGCCACTTTTGGAAAGTTGTGTGGGGAAAAGATGGTAAACTAAAGGTTGTTGGTGATGGGTCTCCAACCACATTAATCCCTTAAAAGCCCCCAATACAGTTATTTGTCTCTTACGTACACCTACCAGAAGAAATGGGGTAGTGCTATTCTAAGCTGACACTACACAGCACAGCCAACACTACACAGCTTGATAATTTATAATTCGATTTTGGGAACACATTTATAATATTGAAATGTGTTTCTGTTTTATGTGATCTCGTAGTTCTTACACTCTTACCTATCTTTGGACTTCCTTGAGCGAGGACTGCGACTCCGGGAGCGGCTACGCCGCTTATCCTTGTGTCTGGAACGACTGCGGCTGCGATCCTTGTCTCTGCAAAGCAAAAACATGTTATGAAACTAGATTAGCTACAGTCCAATGCTTAGAAGAGAGTAGAAGCAGCAAGAACAAACCTCTTGGAGCGGTGTCGGTCGCGGTCGCGGTCACGGTCGCGGTCGCGGTCCCGGTCCCGGTCGCGAGTCCTGTCTCTGTCGCGATCCTTATCTCGATCACGATCTCGAGTCTTCTCGCGGTCTCTATCCTTATGGCGATCGCGGTCGCGTTCCCGGGACCTACTCCTGTCACGATGTCGAGAACTCATTTAGATAGTAATAAGGATCTCAACAACCAGACACAGGCGATAAGGGCGGCGTTGCGTTAGAGTAGATTTTCAATGGTATTGTGTAATGTTGATAAAGACAACTAAATACAAACGGAAATTGATAGGATACGCAAAATTACCCGTCACACTTTAAGTTTAGTTTACAGAAAGAAAGAATTTAATATATTATAAGCAAATGCAATGCAAAGTATGCAAGCAAGCAAATGTCAGTTATTAATTGTCATGTCAACTGTCAAGTCGTAGACAAAACAGAGAAGAGTAGAGTATTGTGTAGCTACAGTTTCATCCACCATACTCGAAAAAACAGCGGTGTAAACCGTGTGTAAACTGTAAAGTAAACGCCATCAAAGTAAACTGTCATGGCATGGTGTTTTTGTTTTTTTTTCTTCGGTGTGACTGGCCGTGACGTGATATATCTTTTACGCTACAACATTAATTTATGGGCTAAAACCAAGCTAAAACACAGCGTGTCCTTTTGCTTTTGTATCGATACAGTAGGCGGATTGCGAATTTAGATCGAAGTTTAGTTTTCGTTTAAAATTATCGAGTTCTATACATCTCAAAACACTTCTGTGTCTCCACGTGTCTCTTTTGGATAGGATTACTTTACTACGGCATAAAATAATTTATTCGATAAAGCTCGCAATCCGCCTACAGAAGGAACGAACGCCCGCCCGGCCGCAAGTCAAACAATACTAGCTATGGATACTATGGCTATGGATAGACTAATACAGGAAAGAAGAGTAATTTAAATATTTTTGTTCATGAAAACCTCATGTGGGGATTATTACTAATAAATAAAGTATAAATAAAAAAAAGAAAATTTTCTTTTTTTTTTTTTCGACCCGCCTGTGTCGAAATTTTTCTTTCCTTTATTTATTAGGAAAGAAGAGTGTTTAAAACAAGGTGGGGTTCATGTGGCACTGGGTAGGTATTGTATTTGAAATGTATTTGGATATGTCTAAGACCCATATTTTTTTGGGTAATTGTAATTTTTAACACACAAAAATGAGAAATCTGACTTTCATAATAATGGCTATAAATTCTAAAAAGCGGTAGCCAGAGTAGAGCAATTTTAAGAGTTGATTGGGCAAAAGATAGTAAAACTACAATATCGTTGGTGTTGGGTCTCCAGCCACATTACCCAAAAAACACAATAAAGCAGAGACCGAGCGGTTACCTTTTTGAGGGACTTTAAATTTTAATATGTAAAAATAGAGAAACCCGATCAGAAAAACCTATTGATAGGGATTTTCGCCCTTCATCATTTGAGCGGCAAACCCCATCAAAATTATAGCGTTCCCTTCAATCTCTTTCCATGGTACATGGGAAAACCAATTAAGGTTGTTTAGCTTTGAAATGGGTTTCCATTACGTTGGGTTGCATTTTTTAAGGGTCCGCTTGTCTGGTCTCTGCTTTAAAGCCGATATCATTAGTCGCCATTCACGAGTACGGTATACGATACGGGTTAGGTTTGGCAACTACCCAGCAATATAAGCCTATCGTATATTTTGGTCATGCATGACTTATTTATCGTTTACACTAGCCATCTGTCACCGAAAGGGTAGCGAGTTCCTAATATTTCTAAACAGAAAATATATCTTATTTTCGCACTGACCTCCATAATACTATATAAGTACGCTGGACTAATGATACGTATTAAAATGACAGCTATTTATTGTGCCGATTTGAAGCGCCCCCAATGAGGGGGAAAGGAGCTGTGGGAACAGCAAAGATATACTGGCCAGTACACCCTGCTGTGTACCAACTTTGAATTTGTATTTATGCTTAGCTAGAGAAACATTTCGATACCGCGATGTACGATTTTTTATGACGCTGCTAGTATGCGAGTGAGTTCGCCGTCTAGCGGTCGCCACAGTACTCCCCTCCTAGTCGATAGACGATATCGAAGAGCTAGGAGGTACCTGTTACCAATAGTAGAGAGGGACTAGTGTGCGAGCGAGTTCGCCGTCTAGTAGTAGAGTTTCGTGTGAGCAGTGAGGCAGAGTAGCGTGCCAGTAGATGCTCGGTAGGATGAGTCGAGTCGTTTGGTAAGGTAAGCGAGGAGTAGAAGTTGTGGGTAGAATGAGAAATGTGATAGAAAGATTCGTCATGTTGTTGTCGGGGTCACCACTGTGGGAACAGCAAAGATATACTGGCCAGTACACCCTGCTGTGTACCAACTTTGAATTTGTATTTATGCTTAGCTAGAGAAACATTTCGATACCGCGATGTACGATTTTTTATGACACTGCTAGTATGCGAGTGAGTTCGCCGTCTAGCGTTCGCCACAGAACTAAATCTGACGTAAACTGCAAATTGGCCAGTGCTTTTTTTACCATAAAGCGTAATATATCTATGGTGTATATAATAAAAAAATATTCAATAGTGCTGTGACCATGCTGTGAAATTCAGTTTCGATAAAACTTACCGATGCAGACCGTGTAGTGCCTACAGACAGATTGTTAAACATAGATATTCTTGTAATTTACAGGTTTCTTACTTTGGAATTATGGCTGAAAAATATTATTAAGTCTAGCTCACGTCCAAAAGAAAATGATTACATATGCTCAAATTACTTCACTGACGTCTGTTTTATTAAGCATAAGCAAGCATACTCTTTGAGAAAGTGAAAAACTTTATTTTGTTTGTACTTAATATAATAAATAATAAAATTATGTTTATTTTCTATAAATACCTCACCTAATCTATTATTTGTATTGTCACGGGCTAGTGAAGCGGATAGCAGCTCATTACGTACTGAAGTTGAAGTTTCATATTTATTAAAAAAACGTTCCCTATTTATTGTAGGATCTAGCTAGCTATACATAAACTACCCACATTTCCCGGCTTCGGCTTATCCTACGATTACTCAATCCTTGGTTAGTCATAGTATTAGCGATCAATAATATGATCCATTCCTTTAAGTAAAAGCTTTTATCGATATATTCTAACTTACCGTCCCAACCTTTCATTAGTTCCTTTCCCTCTCACAGCTGCCGTAAGCGCCAAAATGGCGAAAATCGAATTGCCTCAATATGTCACGGCCTATAATTTGTCCAGCGTACTTACATAGTATAACGGAGGTCAGTGTATTTTCGCCTTAGAATAGCACTACCCCATTTCTTCCAGTGGGTGTACGTAAGAGGCGACTAACGGTATTGGGGCTTCTAGTGGATTTTTGAGCGATTCGGTTAGAGACTCATCATCATCACCAACAACCTTTATTTTACCATCTTTTCCCCACTCAATTTTCCAAAAGTGTCTTTGGAATGGTCAATTTCTAATTCCTTAGCTCTGGCTACCCCTTCTAGAGATTTATAGCCATGAGTATATGTATGTAGCTAATATATTATTGGAATCGATGCTTGCATGGAAATATTTATAGTTTTGTTATAGTGATGATGATGATGATGATGTCCTCCACGACGTATCCGTCGACGGCGACATCCTGTCAGTTCCTGGCGTGTGCTCGGAGGTGACTTGGGAAGCCGAATTTCGTCTTAAACGTGCGGCTGCATATGCTGCACTCCAACTGACCGCTTGCGTTGGTAGTGTAGTTGTAGGAGACCTTGGGGCGTGTCTTTCGAGCGAGGCGTTTGGCGTCAAGTTCCTCAAGACGGTTACATTCAAACATTTCCGCTCCTTTTTTGACTGCGTTACGCCACTCTGGCCTCATCAAGGCATCTTTCTCCCACGTGTCATGAGACATGGCGCAGGATGTCAGATATCGCAGATACTGCCCACCAGGCCTTCGTTTTCCACAGGAAAGTTCTGCGTAGAAAACAGATTTAGGCAATCGTGAGGCGTCCATGCGTACAAGGTGCCCACACCATCTTAATTGCCCTTTCAGCAGGAGACATTCCATGCCAGAGATATTTGCACGACGTAGAACATCGGAATTTGGGACACGATCCTGCCATTTTATCCGCAATACCTATAGCACGAAGACATTTTAAGTGAAAGGTGGCCAGCCGTTTTATATCAGCTTTATATAGACACCACGACTCCGAAGCATACAGTAGAAGTATTATTGCTTTATATACGGATAGCTTTGTTTGTAGATGGAGGTCGTGGGATTTCCAAACTCTCTGGTTGAGCTTACCAAAGGCTGCAGCAGCACTAGCGATCCTCGCAGCTATCTCGGACTCAAGGCGGTTGTCGTCGCGTATTAGTTATTATAGTATAAATTGTTATAGTACAAAGAGATCGACATCGCATTACCCATTTAATTGATATTAAAAGTTAGTATTTTATCAACATTAAAGTTAATCCTATCTTGAGTGTTGTAACGAGAATAATAATGCGGTGATTGCTCTTTCAATTTCAATCCTGCATGCGACCAATGAAATGTTGACTCTCCAACCTTTCCAAACGGTTCTGTATGGATATAATATGTCAGTATCTCACTTCTCATGCGACATACATGCTCTCACACGCTTCATGCTACAAGGGCAGGTTATTATCACAATAGTACTACTGCCACACATTTGCGCATATACGTCGCAAAGATGAGTGTGAACACAGAAGATTATTGAGATGTTTGGCAGCAGCCATAATAGCTCAATGTGTAAAAACTTCCATTCCATCCAGCATGCAGATGGGTTTGAGTTCAAGTTGGGCCTGCACTACTAATTTGATTTATGGTTGTTAACGGTGAGAGAAAACATCGTGAGGAAACCCACATGGCTGAGCTATCTTAGTCATGCGAGTGTATTCATAAAAAACAGCGATAGGATTGCCCCCAATGACATGAGTGCTTTTTACAAGCAAAATGTGGGTACTCTTGAACACCACGTAACAGTCATGTAATGTTCAGAAATATTAGTACCTCTGGCAACTACTTCAGAGATATGGCATAAACCTTTTGATTTGGCTGTTCTGTTACTTTGTCTTTTACTGCTGACAAAACTTTGTGCAGGTAGTAAAATATGTTCAAATAAAAAAACCATTGCAGTATATATTAAGGGCGTCCCCCGAAAAATAGGTTAATATTGATTGTTTGGAAATGCTATAAAGTCTGATTTGATGATATTGATATGACATGAATAAAATATATGTTGGTGATTAGTTCATGGTGTTAAAACTTGATGTTTCACATTTTAATAATTTGTTGAAAAATATGATGAAAAAAATTGAATTGGAACATGCTTTGTTTTCATAAAAACCGCATAGGCTCCACTAGCATAACATACATGTGAACTCATTATGTGTCTATATACGCGTAGCTTTAAGATCTGTAACGTTGATGTTTAACTTTTCATTTAAATATTATAGTTATTCAATAAAACTAAATAAACTACATTTATCCTGCGCGCGCGTTTTTTCCGTCCCTGTCACTCTCAATCAATTTGACGTAAGAGTGAGCGCAATAGCTGCAAAATGCGGGGAGGCCCTTAATAAAGGTATGTCTTGAGATGAAGCTACAAGTAGCTTATTAAAATGACAGTATATTTCCACGTCTTCATATAATTTAAAAGAACAAAATACACCATTTCTTCACAACTTTTAACAGTTTCATTCATATCAAATTACATTGTTCAAACAACTCATGTCAGGCTCTAAGAAAGGTGTAAGTCCAGTAAAAAAAAGTAATTACAAAGTTTGTAAACAGTTGCAAATAAAGAGAAATTACAATATTCTGTAATTTTTACAAAAACAAGAATAATAGAACACTACTAAGACAAGCAAATGTTTACTAGCGAATTATTGTTACAAAAAAAAATCAGTAAACTTAATTCTAATACAATCATATTCAAATCTCCTTATACTAAAGTATTCCCTAAGGCCTTATGCTACATTCCAGACACTTCATTCACATCACTGTTTGTATGTATGAGAGTATAATATTTATCCAACTTGGCGATGTTTGAAGTAAAAGTCCAGGATCAAATGCTGTGTGAACTGTTATGTCAATCTGCAACAGATGGAAACACAAATTTATATTTAAATACACATTAACATAATATAAACCTAATACATTTATAGCAGTTCAGTGGTGACGACGTGATAGCTCAGTGGGTAGAACACCGGTTAACGTGCAAGTGACTAGTGTTCAAATCCCGGGTCGGGCCTACACCAATTTGTCTTTTCTAAAGACATATGTGTGGTTAATTTATCAAGGTTGTTAGCGGTGAGGGAAAACATCGTGAGGATACCCACATGGCTGAATTGTACTTATTCATGTGACAGTGTATTGGTACAAAAGGGCGATAGGCCTGCCCCCTATCACGTGAGTTCACTGTCCATGCAAAACGTGGGTACTCTGAACAACAGGTGACAAAGTCACATGATGGTATTAGTACCTCTGCCAACCCCTTCAGGGATATTCGGCGTGAATGTTTATGTTATGTTACATTTATAGAGCAGCAGGTGAGAATATTAATATGAAAACATCATCAAGGGAAAGAACCCTTACGGCCGATTTCTGAATTGAGTATTCCAGCTGAGAACAACTTAAGTATCGTACTGTTGCATTGAAATCTTAACAACTTAATGAGACAAAACGATCTCAGTTGTTCTCAGCTTGAATACTCAATTCAGAAATTTGGCGTTAATCTTGCAGAAGTGTGATCAAAAATCCATTGTATTTCACTTCTATTTACAGGTAGGTAAAGTTGAAATTATGGTGGGAACTATTTAGCCTCTATCTTATTTTTTTTTGCCTACTGACTAGAGTTGGAGCTGAGGATATTGACATTTTTAAAAAAAAATATTTATTGTTTGGAATTTGTAAAAAATAATAATACCTTAATTAAACTGGTGCTCCAGGTCCTCCTTTCTTGCCAATGAGTGATTTGTGTATGTGTGGAATGACACCACCTCCAGCAATAGTGGCTTTGATCAGGCTGTCCAACTCTTCATCTCCTCTGATGGCCAGTTGCAAGTGACGAGGGGTAATACGCTTTACTTTGAGATCCTTCGACGCGTTTCCCGCCAACTCCAATACCTTGTAAAAACATAACGATTAAAAACCAATAGACTTTTTTCTAGTTTTTCTAGCCTAGTCTATAGATAGGCTTCAGTGAGTTATACTAATAGCACCATACAAAGAAGTTACTTATTTACAATTTACGAATTTGATGTTTCCCGCCAAATTAACTGTTATTGAATTATAATTTAGTGAAGGCGAAGGTATATGAAAAGAAAATAAAGATTCAAAATAGTAAAAAAAATGTGATAAGTCATCGATTGGAAAGCACAATTTATTTAAATGAAAAATAAATCATTCTGGATGGGAACATAAATAATTACAATTGCCGCCATATTGCAAAACCAACACAAGCTTACCTCGGCTGTAAGATATTCAAGTATAGCTGCCGAGTAAACTGCAGCGGTTGCGCCAACACGACCATGACTTGTTGTGCGGTTTTTCAGATGTCTATGAATTCTGCCCACTGGAAACTAAGTAAAAGATGATATTGATTTTTCGCTTCAACTAGCCGCCATACTGCCAAGGGTCATGCGTCGGCTTATTCAATATTACGAAATTAAGAAATAGACGTTATATTAACAAATTTAACATATGAAAAATCCTAAATTTAATTTACATGAACTTTTACTATACCTGTAATCCCGCCCTAGCTGATCTTGACACTGCTTTAGCCTTGGCTTTGCCTGAATCCTTACCAGCTTTTCCACCAGCCTAAAAATTGATGAAAAAGTGGTTAATTTCCATCGAACATCACTGAAATTTTGCCAGACGGTAGCTGAACGTGTGGTTCACATAAACAAATATTTAAATTCACTTCACAGTTACTGATATCCACAAAATCTTGCAAAAACTCACCATTTTTGAACGTGTTATTCACAATCACTACTATCACGCGTGATCAAGCTACATACAATACAGGAAAGGCGCCAAACCAACGAATGAACAAAGCAATTTTTATAATGGTGGCTAGAATGATTGTTAGCAAAGCGTCTCTGCCATTGGTCCAATTCAAGAAAATATTGACGAACGGAAGCAGGTTCAGCAACAAAACAAAACTTATCGATTGTGCTGCCAAGCCAAATTATGGTAGAAATTTGAACTATCTAGAAACGTTCCAAGTTACGTATACTGTTATCAATCATACTAGACAAAATTGGCAATAGTGAAGCAACTAAAAAAATATATAATTACAAACCCATGTTTGCATGTGTGTTAACTTTAAAATTTATATTTCGATAAATGGTTAAAAACCTAAAAGTGACCCAAATGTATAAGTACTTAGGTAACTCTTAGAGTAAAATTTAATATCCCCATTTTTGTATATTTTTTTTATATTTAATAAAAGTGATTATTTAATGTAATTTTATGTGATTATTTATAACGGTATTGGGGCTTTTAAGGGATTTTTGGGCGATGCGGTTGGAGACCCATCACCAACAACCTTTATTTTTACCATCATTTCCCCACTCACACTTCCAAAAGTGGCTGAGGCTATTTCTATGGGCTGAGGAATTTCTAATTCCTTAGCTCTGGCTACCCCTTCTAGGGATTTACAGTCGTGAGTATATGTATGTATGTATGATAATTTAAAGTTACTTGTTATTTTTCACATGCTGCATAAAATCTCATACTCACCTACCTAGATAACCAGACGGCGATATGACGTTCAGCCAAGTGGTTGGACGTAGTGTTCAACTCTTGTTCAACTAAATGACTGACTGAAGTTTAGCCTATGAGTTTAGCCCTTTATTAGGAGCCGGCGTTTAATTAAGCGGCTAAGTGCTTTGTCAGCTGGCTGATTTAATAAGTTGGCTGCGACATTTTAAATCATTAATTAATATTTCTATCACTATTTATTATAAAAATAATAATTACTAGGTACTTCTAGAATATGGTACTCTCACGACCAGTCAATATTTTTATCTATTTTATTTTGGTATTATAGCTCTGTGTTGTGTGAATCCTACATCGGTTGTCTCACGTTTGTCAATATAATAAACTAGAAGAAACCTACCTCCTAACATTCGAATCTTATATAGTTATAGTTAGTAACCGTGGGTTGGGTTAATAAGGGTTGGTGAGAAGGGATGTATATCTAAACCACCAAGATTAGGTCCTCTGACTCCACCAAACCAACCATCCTTTATCCGCTCTGAAATTCTAAGTAGCTATATATTTGTTGTTTTACGTTATGTATACGTTACTAAAATATTAGCGACATGATAGTCCAGTGGATAGAACACCCGCCCGAAAAACAGAATGGCGTGAGTTCCAATTCTGGGACGGGCCTACACCAATTTGTCTTTTCTAAAGTCATATGTGTGGTTAATTTATCATGGTTGCTAACGGTGAGGGAAAACATCGTGAGGAAACCCACATGGCTGAGTTGTTGTACTTAGTCATGTGACAGTGCATTCGTACAATACGGCGATAGGCCTGCCCCCTATCACGTGAGTACACTGTCTAAGCAAAACGTGGGTACCTTCTCTGGAAACTAGATGGCGCTTGTCATGTGAGTTCAGGAGTATTGGTACAGTCGCCATCAGATATATCGGAGCGGCCGAGGTACTCAAATATTTCTGAGCAACAATATTTTTCAATAAATTCTTTACGGTAAATGAGATCAATAAGATCTGAACACCCAATTCGCCACAAATATATGAGCAGTGGGTTTTCAATTAATTCTGAACACACAACGAGACAATAATATCTGAAAGCACAACTCGTCAAAGTTATCTGCTCAGACAGGGTGACCATAAATATCTAAACAATTAAGGAAAATATACCTTAAAGCCCTAGGTATACAGTTTAAAGTTCTTAAATGTAATCGTACAGATGTAATGAATTTTCCTTTTACAAAATTAGTAGGTATACAAAATATAAATCTGCGAAAAGTAACTTTACAGTCAAGTACAATAAATAAATATTCACAGATTTATTATGCTACACTTACGTATATAGATGGGCAATACAAAGATGATAGGCGAAACCAAAATAAGTACAACGGTGTGCGTAAATGAGTGTATGTGCGTGATATTAGTATAGCGGATTCCATAATAGCCCTACTAAAATTGATAATAATTCATGTATTTGTTATTGTAATGTAATTGTAATAATATGATGAAAGAAGATATTGTTTATCATATATTTGCATTGAAAACTTTGAGATCTATAATAAACCATTTACGACAGATTTCTGAATTGAGTATTTCAGCTGAGAACAACTTAAGTATCGTTCTCTCGCATTGAAATCTTAACAACTGAATGAGACAAAACGATACTTAAGTTGTTCTCAGCTTGAATACTCAATTCAGAAATCGGGCGATAGACTGGTGATTATTACAGTCTTAATTTGGACATAAATGGCTAAAAAATGTATGTTTGCCAAAGAATATGTATTTGATTTAGGTTCTGTGATGTTAAATATTAATAACTTTATCAAAAAATCACCAAAGCTAAGACTTAAATACCAGAATTAACGAAAATAAGTAAATTATTTTCTTTTATGTTTTATGCCAAAACCGTTGTAGGCTGTTATCGTGTCCGTGAGAAGTCCAGCCTTTTTTGACGTTAATGCTATGACGTTTGTCACTTACTGCCAAACTATGTGCTTCTATATCTATGGTAATATTAAAGCTGCCAAATTAAAATAGGTATGAATGCTTCGCAATATTTCATCCACTATTGTGTCAGTTACTATGGCCTAGCGGTTTAGTAATTTGAAATCATACATATAATTCGTTGCGTCAGGGTTCAAATCCTCCCTTGTGTTTATTTTTTGTATTTTATTAAGAATTCGTGTTCTTTTTTTATTTTTATTTATTAACCATTAGATTTATTGTCCTCATTTAATAAAAATACATATGAAGAGGAAGAATACGTTAGAGAAAACTGCAGGAACAAGTATAATTTTGTAAAAACTAGTTTATTCTTTTATTTTATTAAAGCTGCATTAATATTTATGCTACCCTGGTCCTTACGATGTAAAAAAATTGCATACAATGTTTCAAAAATTCTAAGTTATTTTACCTCTTGATGTTTTTGTACCGGCGAAAATTATATAGCAACAAACCCATTCAAAAAAGAGTTGGTTAGTGGGGAACGATTTAGTACTTTTTTCCAATAAAATATCTTAACCGTACAACTTCTTCTATCCTTTATTTCTTTTACACGTTTTAGTAGTGTTAAATAAAGGATAGAAGAATTTCGCGCTGGCAGCCATTGATACGGTAGCTCAATTGGCAAGAGCGACGGGGGCGTATACCCGAGGTCGCGGGTTCGAATCCCACCTGTGTCGAAATTTTTCTTTCCTTTATTTATTATTTATTTATTAGTAATAATCCCCACATGAGATTTCATGAACAAAAAGATTTTCCTTAGTTTTGACATTGATAAAACCAAATGTTGGTTGTGTAGAAAATGTATTTGAGCGTAGTTAGTTAAAGAATTTTAAACTGTATGCCTAGTGCTTTAAGGTATATATTCCCTAAATGTTCAGATATTTATGATCACCCTGTCTGAGCAGATATTATTGTCTCGTTGTGTGTTCTGATTTAATTGAAAACCCACTGCTCATATATTTGTGGCGAATTGGGTGGTCAGATCTTATTGATCTTATTTACCGTAAAGAATTTATTGAAATTTATTGTTGCTCAGAAATATTTGAGTACCTCGGCCGCTCCGATATATCTGATGGCGACTGTACCTCTGCCAACCCCTTCGGGGATAAACGGCGTGAACGTTTATGTTTATGTTATGTTATGTACTAAAATATTGGCTGCATATAATTAATATGTATAAATGTAGGAGCAGGAGGTATATTGACAAAGATAGAGTAACAGTAGTAATTATAAATAAAAAGTGACAGACTTGAGTTTTGCAAAGAAAATACCCTGTTAGTTCACATTAGGAAATTCAATTCAATACATTGTAAAGGCACAGGTTACAAATATAACTGTTCTAAACTGATTCTACAGTTTTTGATCTGGACAAGACAACATTAAGCGAAGCCTGGTCACCGAACTCATATGTTTGTAGTATAACTATCACCGCTTTGTATGAATTCTGTTATCTGTTAGAGAATTCGTTTACTTATTGACTCACATCACCTAGATTAGCTATTCTTGAATAGTCTCAAAACACAACTAAGAAAAAAGTTCTGCTATACTATGATTAAAACAACAATTGACTTTCGGATATTTAATCGCGTGTTATTTATTACATGGTTTCGAAAACTTCTCTTGTTATCATGGTCACGGGAAGACTAAGTCTGCTTTAGATTTAATCCATGCCACTTGCATTGCTGGTTATATCTTTCCCATTGAATCTTTGGATGTCAGCTCAGGCGCAAATCTGAGATTCATAATTATAACTTTCAATTTAATTTCCTAACTATTCCTTACACATAAAAAGGTCTATGACATGACCAAATTGCCTAGTGGCGGCATACGACTTTCTATCATAAAAAATATGATTCACAAATGTTTAGTTCTTGACTTCACTTCACTTAATGAATTATAAGTTTTAATATGATGATATAAGTTCACTCTTTTGCTCAGCTTATAAATATACTATCGCGAGGGCTGCTATCCACATACGATACTGCTCACGACAATTGGTCCGTTCTATAGAACCGCACACTATCCACAATCTTTATTGTTAATGAAGTATCTCTACCACTTTTTCTGATATGAACGTGCAAACGTTCAGTCGAGTTGAGTGAAACATACATAACGAATACATATAAACATACATAAACTCACGCCATTGTTTCCAATTGGGGTAGTCAGAGACTATCGATCGCCACTTTGTACGATCCTGGCAAACCTCTCTAGCTTTAAACGAATCTATTAATCTTTTCATACATGCTTTTTTATTCATACTTCGGACGCATACTAGGAATACATATAATTATAGATATAAAAAAGTGAGTTAATCTAGACGCTAATAGTTAGTATCTTTCTCTTAAAGGATAAATGAAACAAATAAATATTTAGTGGTTACCTTTATTATCATTATTACTTACAACTACAAACATTTGAAATGAAATGGAAATTTGAATAATTAATTTGTACTTATATTAATAGAAGAGTTTTTACAAATAGAAATGAAAAAATCTGGCGATAGACTTGAAGGTATTCGGAGGAGAGGTTATATACAAAGTGGATCTTTGGCTTGTCTGATAGTATGAAATCGGTGATGGTGTTATCGCCACCAGCTGCGGAAGAGGATCTTCGTTACGCGTCCTCTCCTTCCGTAAACACGTCGCAGCGTTCTTCCAGCTCGGACTGCAAACAATTAGTATTATTTATATTATATTAATCTAAATCTAACATGTGTGACCTTAACTACTAATGCACAGATAAGTACTACCTACAGTGTCAAAAGTGAATTTTGATGTATCCATAAAAATGGCGTTGTTAGGAGGCAATCTACCCGTGCGCCGGGTAAGAAATATTATAAAGATACTCAGTCATGTAATAAAAACTTTAAGAACTTAGTAAATATTTTAAGTGTCTAACTTTCATCGTTATTTTCATATTAAGCAATCCCAAGCAATGCGATGCCGAAACCAATTTTAATAATAATAATTCTTTATTCAGATAACTAGGATCCATTGTGTTAGTAGACATATTAATTATACAAATTATACAGTGGGTTAGTAAGTACTTACAAATAATTATAACTTAACACTCATTAGCGAATTTTGCTCTTAGACAATTTTTATGTTATTTATTCCATTCCATCAAAACATCACTAGATCACTACAAATATGATGTAACAACTTAAGTTGCTTTTTCGTCTCATCGTGTTCCTTCTAGAAAAAAATACTGGATCGGCAATTGGTAAATGGAATGGAATGTAGCTATATGGATGAGGGCCGCAGAGGACGGTGGTTGTGAATATCTTTTGAGGAGCTTATTTCCAGCAGCTGCCAATTGGTTGATGACGAAGTTGTTTGAGTCTCGGTAATGTGTGTGTGTGTGTGTATTTGCTGTGTAGTGTCGGCTTAGAATAGCACTACCCCATTTCTTCCGGTGGGTGTACGTAAGAGGCGACTAACGGTATTGGGGCTTTTAAGGGATTTTTGGGTGATGCGGTTGGAGACCCATCATCAACAACCTTTATTTTACTATCTTTTCCCCGCTCAACTTTCCAAAAGTTGCTGAGGATTTTTTATTTCCTTAGCTCTGGCTACCCCTTCTAGGCATTTATATCCATGAGTATATGTGTTTGTGTGTGTGTGTGTGTGCGGGTCACCTCGTCGAGCTGCAGACAGCGGCCCCACTCCTGCAGCGAGATGCGGTGGTCGTGGTCGGCGTCGCACGCGTCCAGGAACGGCGCGATGCAGTGCTCCAGCGACATCAGCGGCGCGCGGATCGGGAACAGCTCGTGCCGGGACACGAACCTGCGACAACGTCATTTTATTAAACAGACGGAAGGGCGAGAGTGATGAAAATAAAGGATTGCCGCTTACGTTCACATTTTATTTTACAAATCAATAACAATATCGTCATCAATAATCACCAAAGAAAGGCATTAGTTACACCTCAACTGTAAAAATATATCATGACGGACAGACAGACAAACAGAGAAAACAGTTTCACTAATATATTTTTGTAGATATGGTACACATTACAATAAATCAAATAATAAAATCAGAGTGCTGAGTAAAACCTAATGCGTAAGTCTGAGTAAATGTTTAAGTAACGCGTCAAATTTGGATTACATAACCTCCGGAATACAAAACAACAATGCAAACTATCTCCTGAAAATAATGTAACCGTAACGGCAATCAGCTCTCTGATTGCGTATGTTTGGCGACCGCCGAATGTTTGCCGAGTTGCAAGATTGTTGGTGTCAATGTCATAAAGTATGCGTGACAGCGTTAATTTTGCAATTTACGACACAATCGCGGTCACAAAAGATACATAAATCAATATATTTAAAAGAAACTCGTGTTAGTTACACTATTTATAACTCGAGAACAGATGAACCGATCTGGCTGAAAATTGTTGGAGAGGTAGCTTAGAACCAGGAAAGGACATAGGATATATATCGTCACGCTAAATACCGGTGGGGGTAAACAGTAAAAATATTTAACACCATCCGTGCGAAGCCGGGGCGGACCACTAGTAATATATAAAAAAACCGGCCAAGTGCGAGTCGGATCGCGCACTAAGGGTTCCGTACTATCATATATATAGAAAATCCCGTTTGTGTGAAAATCATAGGAGCCAAATTAGGTCAGTAATTTGATTTATGACGTTTAAAAATAGAACTACGGGCTAGATCTCATTCAAACCAATTTTCGTTAGTAGTTTGTATAGTAATACACATCATATATTTTTTTCAGTATTATCATGCCCATATTTTAGAAGTTACGGGGGGGGACACACATTTTAGCACTTTGAAAAAGTCTCTCGCGCAAACTATTCAGTTTTGAAAAAAATGATATAAGAAACCTCAACATCATTTTCAAATACCTTTTGATAGATACCCCACACGTATAGGTTTGATGAAAAAAAAAATTTTGAGTTTCAGTTCTATGTATGGGGAACCCTAAAAATTTTGGTTTTTTTTTCAGATTTTATTTTAAAATCTTAATGCGGTTTACAGAATACATCTACCTACCAATTTCCAATAATGTAGTTCTTATAGTTTCGGAATAAACTGGCTGTGACATACGGACGGACGGACGGACGGACGGACAGACAGACAGACATGACGAATCTATAAGGGTCCCGTTTTTGCCATTTGGCTACGGAACCCTAAAAAGGTGTTAAGAGTGGAGCGTGTACCCACTCCCGACACCGACCCCGCCGACCAGCCGCCCGGCAACAAAAGTCAAGGTGACGCCGCATAGGCCGCAGGGCCAGCAGAACCGAAACCGGGGGGTTTTAGCCAGTAAAAGTCTGACATGCTCCCGCCGCTCTCTCGAGTGGCGGGATATCCTTGAAAGATTCCCCCCCGTATAAAAACAAAAAAAAAAGGAGCGTGTACCGGTCGTTGTCGTGCGCGTCCAGGTCGCACCACTTCCAGACGGCGGCGTTGGCCCAGCGCCGCGCCTCCACGGTCTCCGCCTCCCGCTCCAGCGCCAGGTAGTGCGCGCTCAGCTCGGAGCGCAGCGCGCCGTCGCGCATGATGTTGAACAGCCAGTCGCGCATGCGCCGCGGGAAGTCCGCCATCTCGTCCTCCTGGCACGCCGGCATCTCGCGGCACACGCCTGCAAGCCACAACACGTTAACATTACGACAGACGTCATTATGTCAATGTCAAGAGGGGAAGTTAGACAGTCTTACTGTAATAAGTTGGAACTTGGTTACCGTCATATGTTTTATATAAACAAATATAAAGGTAGCGTTCTTAGTCCCAGCTTTTACCTTTTATAAAACCATTAATTATACTACAAATGTCAAACCATTGATTCTCTGGAAAACATAGTTTTCTTTGATTAACTAATTGTCAGTCCCTCGGGAAGATGTGCTAATTCCCATACAAGCATTGCCAATCCCGCCGATAACAGTTTTCAAATTAAAGTTTAGCTGAAATTCACAGACACCAAAAGTCGTCTAGTAATGAAGCTGTGATGATGGCAGTGCAAGGTGTTGATGATGATGAAAGCGCAAGGTGCTGATGTGCTCACCGTAGTACTCGATCTGCACGTGGTGGTACTGCGGGCCGCGACACAGCTCCGACCCTTCCAGACAGAGACAGCGCTGGCGATACACCTGACATAACAAACATGTACTTTTAAAATCTGCTGTTATTACAATTTATAGGACTAGAATAAATATTTGCTGTGTTACGTCGGCTTAGAATTGCATTTCTTCCAGGGGTTGTACGTAAGAGGCGACTAACGGTATTGGGGCTTTTAAGGGATTTTTGGGCGATGCTGTTGGAGACCCATCACCAACAATCTTTATTTTACCATCTTTTCTCCACGCAACTTCCGAAAGTGGCTGAGGAGTTTCTAATTCCTTAGCTCTGGCTACCCCTCCTAGGGATTTATAGCCGTGAGTATATGTATGTAATAAATATGAAAACAGAATTCATTGATCATCTTCACAGGTAAATAACAAAATTAAACTTATGGCTCTATATCCTGGTAGAAACGGGTAGCTAGATCATCCGATTTTTGTCAGCCTTTTTCAGAAGTGGATTACAGAGATGATATTAAAATAGTTAACAAAAGTGTGTGTGTGTGTGTGTGTGTGTGTACCTCGCAGTCGGAGGCCCAGGTCTCGTTGTGGTTGGTGCACACGTTGCGGCGGTGGTCGGTCTCGCTGGCGCACTGCGCGATGCACTTGCACGCCGCCTCCCCGCTCGCGTCGATCTCGCACACGCGGCCCGCGCTGCAGTGCACGCGCAGGCACGGGTCTGAGGATATGCCAACATGGTTTGAACCACAGAACATACGATAATAAATATAGATATACTGCCTAGTCAATAACGAGATGAAGACTAGGGCCATTTTAACTTTTTAACCGACTTCCAAAAAAGAAGTGTTCTCCATTCGATCGTATTTTTTTTTTGTATTTTTAGCGACATGATAGTCCAGTGGGTAGAACACCCGCCCGAAAACAGAAGGGCGTGAGTTCCAATCCTGGGACGGACCTACACCAATTTGTCTTTTCTAAAGTCATATGTGTGGTTAATTTATCATGGTTGTTAACGGTGAGGGAAAACATCGTGAGGAAACCCACATGGCTGAGTTGTACTTAGTCATGTGACAGTGTATTCGTACAAAATGGCGATAGGCCTGCCCCCTATCACGTGAGTACACTGTCTAAGCAAAACGTGGGTACCTTCTCTGGAAACTAGATGGCGCTTGCCATGTGAGTTCAGAAGTATTGGTACCTCTGCCAACCCCTTCGGGGATAAACGGTGTGAACGTTTATGTTTATTATGTTTTTTTTGTTTGTTCGCCGATTACTTACTTCGCCATTTATGAACCGATTTTGATTATTATTATTTTATTAGATATATGTATAGAAAGAAGATACTCCCGGAATGGTACCACGGTATGGATATCAGGGTCTGATGATGAAATCCTGGAGAAATCCAGGGGAACCCTCAAATTTTATAGGCACATGTACCGCGTTTTACATATTTACTGAATTAATTATTTTATTTGACTGGCACCGACTCACAAATTAATTAAAGAGAATTTTAAGATTTAGGTAGTTTGAACTGACGCGTGTGGAATAAAGAAATTCTTAATGTGTTAATCACAGTATACTTATATTTAATTAAAAAACTAATTTCTTACTTTTTAGTACTTGATTGTTTATTTTCCATGTAAATCATAATTCGAATAACTTTGTGCTAAGTTAACCATTTTTCGTTTTTTTTTTAAACTTTGAAGTCGGTGTTCTTTTTGGTAAAAAAATTTTTTTAAGCGTTTCGTGGAATTCTTCTAAACTTTTTTTTTGCGAACGATTATTATGTTAATTCACTTATAGTTTTCCCTCACCTGCTCCTCTGTGCTATTTATATATTCATGTTCACTCCAACAAAATTACAGTTATAAGCAAAATTTTAGTAACAAAAAAAATTTTACTATTAAGTACGAATTTTGGAGTAGATATTAATAGTTTACCGTCACTGTAGTTGTTGTCTCCGTCCTCGTGCTCGGAGATCTCGTTGGCTCGAGCTCGTTGCGCCTCCTGTAACGAAAGGTTTATCAGGGTTGGTAGAGCACTAATGTCTTATGTACATTAACGTTAACAAGAGTATAAAAATATACTAAACTATTGAATGAAATTGAATTGAATCTTTTATTTACTACAGGTGGTGATTATGTCGCAACTTCAAGTGATGAAAAATATTAACTGTCTAATTTGCACCAGGTTTGTCAGGGTTATTATTATTAACGTAAGTTTAATTATTCATTACAATAACCACAAGCGCGTGCGTGTGTACCGACACTGTCTCACTATATTCTTATAAAACGGCGATAGGACTGCCTCCTACCACGTGGATGCATCGTCCAAACAAAACTCAACAGTACTGGTACTCTGAACACCAGGTGACACATACGTACGTACGTATTCAGAAGTATTAGTACATGTGCCACTCCTTCGGATCTGTTCTGAATAATGCATAATTCTGGAGCAGCAAAATGTATCGCCGTACCTGATATCTCTGCTCGTCCAGCAGCTCCCGCACGGCGGCCGCGTCCCGCTCCGCGAGCTGCCCCGCCAGCTGCTCCGCGCGCTCCGCCTCGCCCGTGTCCGCGCCGTCGTCGTCCGCGTCCGGTTTGTCCGCCGCGTCCGGTTTGTCCGCCGCGTCCGGTTTGTCCGCCGCGTCCGACTTGTCCGCCGCATCCGTCTTGTCCGCCACCGCGGCGGGGATGAGGACGTCGTCGGACGGGGGCGCAGCCGTCGTCGTGGTGCGGAGACGACGGTGGCGACGTCTTTGACGCTGTGGAATTGTCATTTCATTTATTAATTGATGATTGCTACACATTTTGCCTAAAATATTTTGTGTTGTTATTGTTAATAATTGAAGTAAATATTTTTTATATGTTTAAATATAATGAGTGATTATAGAAATCTATATTGATAATGTTTCCATTATACTTCGCAGAATTTAATATTTGTAATTTGAGAATACAGGTAATGTTTTTTGTTCAACTTAGTTGTACAAATGGCACTTTGAAAATAAAAACATATCCAGCTAGAGGAATTTATCTAGCTACGTACCTCAGCACCAGCGCAGCACAGCGAGGCCGCCAACACGGCCACCAGCAGCAAACTGCACCTCATCTTTGATCCTACAAGAGAAAAGTACCAAACATGTATAGATTTGCAACTTACAACCAGGTTTGAACAAACTTAAAGAGTTACTTTTATTTCAGTGTACTTAGTTTGCCCTTCAAAAAGGCGAGTGCAAGACGAATATATGTTCTACAAGTAGTTAGAAATAGAAGAAATATAGAAAATTGTATCAATTTCGGTTAGAGCATTAAACCACCACCAGGGTGTAAATATAAATCTCAAAAGTTAAGGATGATACTTCAGTGTATAGTACCCATCAAATTAAATGAATCGACTTTTCTTTTAGCGTCAGATACCTACTCTTTTATTTTGTCAGTTGTTGAATCATCTGATCATCAGTACACAAGATGATTATCATGGTAGTAGCCGTTAGTCTGGAAACTCGCATCAGACAAACTTAGTGGACTAGGCGGCGCTCTAGCCCCTCTATAGAGACATATATGGATTCTGATTTAAAGCACAGTGTAATTATTTTTGTAACGTTCTAATTTTATAGGAGAGAGATACAAACAAATCCTAGAGCGATTCATAGCAGACATTTCCCTAACAAGTTAATATAATTGACCATAGGGTAGGTCGGTAGGTATTTATTAACCGTCCGTGGAACCTGAAACAGAGCAGGTTTTCGTTTCGAGAGGGATTCAGTTACGAATCCCAGTAAAGAACGTACAAAAGATTTTTATTTATTGTGTTGGTACCAAGTTTTTATGCGTTGTCAAAAATTATTTAATATTATCGAATGCCATATAGCAAAAGTAAGTCCTCTTTCTCTATTATGGTGGAAGTGAAAATAAGAGAAGAAAGCTAAATTATATATAGGTATATAAATAAATTAAATAATTTAACTTCAAAATGAAGAACTTTTTTCGTTCTCTCAGAAATATAAAGCGTGAAACTATGTGCTAATTTTTAATATGATTGTGTCAGTATTCTAAGAAGGAGTAATTTTAATCTCAACATGTGTTTCATTCCAAGAAAACACGACCATTGCCATACTTGGACACTCGATATGGCACACTGCAGAGCAGAGAGTTATTATGCTAATACTGTATCTAGTACATATCAAATTATTAAATGTTCATTGGGCTCTCATAGGCTCCAATTTATCTTAGGAGGTACCTATGGGGGCTTTTCCCTATTGCTTTAAAGATTGTTAAAGAAATGTACATACCTACCTGTATGGTAGTACCTACCTAATGTAATGGTAGTTACATAGCTACCTTCTCAAACATAAGGTGGAGCTTCAGGATTAAAACTCCCTAGTAAAGTTTGGTAGTTGGCTGTTGGCGATATTGTTAAATAAAAGATAGCCGATCTCTAGCCACATTGCTCAATAGTCACCTTAAACGTCCTAAAATCCCAGTCGCATCTCACAACATCCAGGGAAAGAAATGTTATTCTAAGCTGACACTGCACGGCTAAATATAGCACAGCAAAAATTCAGGACGCATCTTTATACTAACGGGTGAATTTGACGAAAGGAGTATGTACATACAAAGTAATCAATTTAAACCTCTACACGATTTACCCTTTCATTTTTCGTAATGCTGACCAAAATTTACATGGAAGAATTCTCGGGAAAGTACTTTCGTGAATTGGGGGGGCGACGTAACCGACTACTTATTTTAAATATTCATATGCATGCATGCAGTAAAGTTCTGATGGAATCACCACCGCCCTTTTCTTACTAAACATCTCTGGCAATTGATTTACTGATATTAGATAGAAAATGGTTTCTAGAGAACACTGGAAACGTAAGGATGATGTCATCGCTCCATGTGTAAAAGACATCTCGAGTGAGACCACTACTTGCCGTTATTATGATGAGCGCAGCAGATATCGCTGTAGGATATGGTATTGTACTCGAAACAGAGCCTTGTCCTGTGTGACCAACTCGCCGTAACTAAATCATTACCCAATGCAAACATGTATTCACGGTATAAAAAACCAGAAAGCTTTATTCTTTTTATTAATATCGATAATAATAACTAATTAACTTATGTCTTGTTCAATTTAAATTCAATTTAACAAACAACCCTTTCGTACCACTCTGGTTAATTAACGGCAAAATTAAAAAACGGCTTAACAAACAACCCACCGCCGAAACTACTGGCTCTTAAAAGCCTAAATTAGACATAAATGTTTCTACAGTAGTGTAAGTAACTGAGAGTTTCTCGAAATTCCTAGCAAAATAGAAAAAATATGCTTTATAGAACAGTAAAGTTGAGTTGGCTGAGGTATTTCGAATTCCCTAGCTCTGGCTACTCCTTC
The DNA here is from genome assembly GCA_963576735.1 of Bedellia somnulentella. Taxonomy (NCBI): domain Eukaryota; kingdom Metazoa; phylum Arthropoda; class Insecta; order Lepidoptera; family Bedelliidae; genus Bedellia; species Bedellia somnulentella. Next base: position 18,965,190 of record OY755181.1, on the reverse strand, counting down.
CTGCATAGTGATTTATATACGTGAGTGTATGTATGTATGTATGGAAAGTTGAAAAGTCTTATAGGAGTAAATTTAAATTAAGGCGAATGTAGCTAGTGTTTATCATATAATTATGGTAAGATGCTGTAAACAGTGTCCGCAATTCACGAGTTTATTATTGACCCCAATATTTGGCGAGCTCGCAATCGGGTCACCGCGACATAAACATACTAAACTGGAAACAACAACTACAATGTCCGTCATGAAACTAATATCTGTTGTTAGGAAGTACATACACTACGCATAGCTACGCTATTGTGGTATTTGTGGTCGTTAAGATCTATAATACAAATTAAATATGTACGAAAAACACAGTGGATGGAGCATATGTATTCTAATATTCGAGGTTCTCAATAATGCTGCAAAGTGATTCGTGGAGATACTTAAAAAAAACAATTTTTTAAAAAATTTAACACTGTTTATTTCAAAAAATATTTACAACACTTGGCCAGACAATCTGAAAACCTTTTAGGTTTTTATTAGACTGTCAGCTCGGCTTTTTATTTAAATACATATTTACGTATACTTATATTCTAAAAACAATACATTAAATAAATAGAAGAGACATGTGCATTTATCCATCACAGCATTTAGAAAAATGATTTTTTAATATAGATAAAACCTGAGTTTTATTTTTATTTTGCAGTTTCGTTACAATAGTTTTCGGTAGATTGTTAAGCATATTTGGCATGATGTAGCTCCATACTCTTTCTCCATACATATTATTACATTTAGGTTTTGAATACAGCGGTATATATGACAGAGATCTTAAATTATCATTTCTTTTGTTTCTACTTAGATTGTTAATTTGTTTATGATATGCTGAAATAATATTAATATTTACTTTATCGAAGACATTAAATACTTTGCAGAATTCAAATAGCTCATCATACCTGTCTTTGTAAATATGTTTAGTTTTTAAAGGTACAATTAGTTTTAAGATTCTTGTTTGTAAATCATATATTTTGCATAGATATGTTTTGTATGTTCTACCATAACAAGAAAGGCCGTAATTAATTGTTGAATCTGCTAATGCCATATACAGTAGCCTTAGGGTGCCATACGGTAACTTGTATTTCAGAATATTTAATTTTGCCATTATCGCTCTGAGTTTAGTACAGACATGATCGATGTGGGGTCCCCAATTGAATTTATGGTCGATTATTATGCCCAAGTACACATGCTGGTTTACCAATTCCAAATAATCACAAGCACACACACCAGCACTCCCGTGTAAACAGCTGTGTTCGTGGGCTTTAACTTTAGTGATATGATTTGTTTTCAAAAACGGAGAATGTATATGCATAATTTTGGTTTTGTTATAATTCATGGCTAGTCCCATGTCATGTGACCACTTACACAGCTGGTCAAAGTCGTTAATAACATAAGCGACTAAAACTGCATAGTTATCATGTCAACATGACCACAATACCGGTGATTTACCTTTTAGTTAACAGCAGTGATTATTAAGTTATTGTCACACGTAACAGAAGAAGAGTACAAAAACTGCCAACGCAGTACAGCAAAGCTGAATATTATTATCTGAGCGGAAGTGCTGCGCGTGCGCATCTCGTCGTACGAGCGATTACACAGCTCCATGTGCTCCAACTGTTAGGGTTGTTTACTTCCTAAGGCAATTATAAGATTTTAATGCATATTTCAATTTAAACAAGAACTCACTAAGTAAAAGACTAGAAAGCGTTAAGTGTAAGAGTAAACAATCGTTTGCAGTAATAAATCGCTGTTAAATGAATATTATCTTTTACCATAAAACATTATTTTTTTACAGTAAACGAAACAGCTTTCAACTACTACTTGTTACAGGAAACCACACAATGTATTCCAGGTATTAAGAATACGATTTAAGTCCTATGATTAGATTCTCAGACTAATAGAACAAAATGTTCGTTTGCTACAATTTATTATCGCAAAATAAAATAACAAGACCGGGAAATAAATATTTTTTCATAATCTTCCGCATCTTAAAAACTGAAACCTTTTGTCTCTTTGAGGTCAATATATAATAATAAACTAAAAGCAACAGAGTATGAACCAGCCGAAACCGAACTTCAAAATAAAAACGAGACACAAATATGATTTAAAAGTTTTCGTTAATATTGGTGTTCTCCGATAAGATGATAACCCGCGGGTCGCGCCGCGCTGGCCCGGTTTACGTGCTTCGGAATAGCTTTACGAGTTCCCGGGATCGTTAAACCGCGCAACTAGAGGCTATTTGTTACAAGTCAGTCACTGCCCTGTTGCATTGCGCTATGCTATCACGGGGCGCACCGTGCGGTAAACAGATTTACACAGTTAACACAGTTGATCTTTTCATAACTATAATAGTTAAAACGAAGAAAGATCTGTTTGTCTGTGATGAGTGGGCTCCGAAACCAGTCATCCGATTTCAAAATTTTTTCATTTATATAAACCTACTACTTTCAGAAGTAACATAGACTACGGGATATCGCGCTTTTCAGATGTTTTTCGTGATCACGTGACATACTATTTCTCATTAACATGCCTCATGCTACCTTTACTGGTGGTAAATTGTTTGTTTACTAACGTGCGAAATGGTTTAGCACTATTAACACCAATAATGCTATACTATTAATTAACTTTTAAAGCCACCATTTTAATATCATCAATAAATTTAGCAGATATTGCTTCCGACGTATAAACGTTGTGGAAAGAAAAAGGTTGCCAAATCTGCATACAGTGACTTCCAGGATATTTCGCAACCTCCCCCCCCCCGCGCCGGAAACCGCACTATCACCTCACCCCCGCGACCCCGCTGACCCGCCGCCGACGTTCAGATAACTTTATACTGAATTTAATAAAAATACGGTCAACAAGCGAAGGAACGAGATATCACTCGATTAAAAACTGTGTCGCTATTATTAATTGTACATAAATTTATTTTTTATGTTGTACTCTTCACCTAATAGAACTAAGAACACGAAAACTTTTTGAATCTATAAATCGTATATAAGTATTTTCAACTAGCTGTTTGATATTGCGGATTAGATAATTTTAGAAAATTAAAATATGAAAAACGGAATTATCAGAAGAATTTTTAACAGTTTAATCAATATATACAAACATTAAAAGCAACTTTTTATAGTCCAAAAATGAAAATTGTATAGGAAAGTAAATAAAATATTAAATTTAAGGTTTCAACTATTGCTAACGTGGAAGGTCCGCGAGCCTACCACCATGTATAAGAGTAGCCCTTACCGCATTAGACCCTATTATTCTGCGCTAGGAGATATCACTTAGTCAGACTTCATTAAATCCCTTCAGTTTATAGAACTTAACAGTACAAAGAAAACTAAATAAGTTCATAAAAAAACTGTTCCGTTTACGCAGATTCCATAATGAAAAATTGAAATCGATTAAGCGCATTATAAGATGAATAGATCGAGTTGCAAATAGCGACAAAATATTACTTAAAACTGAAATCAAGAGTTTCTATTTTTTTTAATTATGGTGTGTTTTTTGACGTATCGCGTAGATAGTTAGATAGGTGGGAATTGCTGGCTAAAACTTTTAGACTTTTTCAACTTAAAAAATAGAAACAAACTCCGGTACTAATTCCCTAGTAAGGACACTTATTTAAATAAGATATCGGGTACTGACCTGCGTGCGAGTGTGGTAGAGCTGTGCGCGTCGCTGTGTCGCGCAGTGTAGTGCGGTCCGGTGTGGTCGCGCCTCCCCGCCACGCAACTCCACAGGGTGTACGGGTATATTGCACTCAAACATTTGAAACTTCTCACTACAATCCTGAACGTATGTAAAGTTGTATCGATATACACTCGGCATTCTCAACGAGCTTTTTAGCAGAGCTTCAGGCCCTTTATCCCAAAATACCAGTAGTATGAAAGGTTATCAATATTCTCAAGATAACTTGCACTCCTTTCACTTTATTAGAGTTTTTTCGTAGATCTGCCAATTATCATATTGGCAGATCTACGACACCCAAGCCCATACATATACCCTGACCTAGGGTGTTTGTTAAGACACTCGTTTTTAGGGAGCGAGGCAGCTGTAGGGTTGCAAATAGGAATAAATCGATCCATCAATCGTATCTTTCATACAAGCCCTTTTATCCTTCATACTTCAGTCGATTAAAGGAGTATGTATGATGTATGTGAACGAAGCTAGATAGGTTTGTTAGGATCGTACAAAGTGGCGATCGATAGTCTCTGCTTACCCCAATGGGAATAAACCGCGTGAGTATATGTATGTATGTACTTCAGTCGATTATCTTTTTGAAAACATTTGCTATTTTATCTAACTAAGCCTTCTGTGGTCGTCCTCTTTACTGACATTACCATCTACATCTAATTAATCATTAACATTCGATTTATAAGGTTGAAACAATCCTCATTCAATTCTTTAGGCAAAATTTTACAAAAGTGATGCTGATTATGAAACCATTTCGAGATATTATGATTCTAAACAATATTTTCTTGAAATTAAATCAAATGAAGCTAAGATGGCTGTTATATTATCAAAAAACTGTTGCAGTGTTTGACCTTTAATGTTATTTCAGAGACATTCGTTTATGCAATTTTTTAATAAAATATTGAAAATCATAGGTTTGTTTACTGTAATATCGTTTCGTTTGAGATCACAAATTCGTAAAAAGTTTTGCAATTAGCCAAATTTTAATTAAACATTTCACTTCATTTCCGTGTCGCTCAAAAGTTGAACAATCTTTAAAAAATCATAACTTTACAATTACTCATTTTAAATGAAAAATATTAAATAAATACAAAATAAAACTTTGCATACCGAATTCTGAAGCTTTGGCTAACCCATTGTTGCATTTATATCCTGAGTGAATTTATTTTTTACATAAAACGACACTATATTTTTTAACATTATGTTAGAATACTCTCCTAGATATCCACCGTGATAGCCTAACACCCGCTTTATGCAGACGGGCGTGAGCTCAAATCCTGGTTCCGGCTTACACCAATTTTCTTTTATAAAGTCACATGTGTGGTTAATTTATCATTTATTTATTTAATATTCTTTACAGATGAAACACCTAATATGATGACATTTCACTTAAAAATTTAACAAAACCAACACATGAACTAAAAACACCAAGAATATCATAATTATTTCAAAAAACATAAAAATCTAAGATAATTTGGGAAGTCAATCTGTGCGCACGAAAATTAATACAATTCCTCTGCGATCTGACTCAGCACAACGAGCGCTCGAGAGAGAACAATCGGCCTCTGCGGCGTCTCAGGGTGTTTCTAGGAACAGGTAGTTTTAGCAAATCCAAAAGTGTAGAACTATTCTAACCCTTATAATATCAAGCAAATAACGAATTAATGTGAAATCCCAGAGAAAATTCTCGGGAAGGAACTCCGTTTTATGCATGGCAGTTTCAACAAAAAGGAGAGATCAATACGAAATTTCTTAGTTTTTCTACCTCTACGCGAAAATTTCAGAAGTACAAACACTATTCAGCCTCTGCAACATATAACAGTTAAGTTTAATATGATAATATATAAAGTATAATAATATATACAATTATAAAAAAAAACACCTCGAGGCATGGTTGCCAAAATGCTGGCGATATTCCGACGCTGTACAGCAATGTCAACTCTTTGAGCGTAAATGTGCCAGCTCTAGGGTAACAAGATGCCTCGCGAAGACGCGCTGAAATGTCCATTACAAACGCCTCGTCGATGGTCCCCGTGGCCCCAACGTTTCTACAGCAAACGGCACAAAAACATGACTCGTCGCGAACACAGCATACTTACAGCACTTCTGTATTTTTTGAAAAAGCGATGGCTGTGCCCGCCCGCGAACACGTGGATGGTGGAAATGTGAGGGCGTCCCACACTAAACATTTGCCCATTTTTCAGAGTATTAAGAAAATTCCATACGGCATTTTCCCGCCCACACGTGACATTACATAGTTCATAACTAATAAATAAAGAAAAGAAAAATTACGACACAGGCGGGAATCAAACCCGCGACCTCGTATACCCGAGGTCGCGGGTTCGATTCCCGCCTGTGTCGAAATTTTTCTTTCCTTTATTTATTAATTATAATCCCCACACGAGGTTTTCATGAACAAAAAGATTTAAATTATTACATAGTTCATCATTCACGATTACCGTGATTAGTTCCAGATTTGTCTATATTGGGGCCATACTTAAATTTTAAGTGTGTAATTTTGTGTCACACTAAAAGCGAGGATCTAAAATGGTGGTGACAGGAATGAGATAAATAAATAAAACGCTTCATGTTACAAAAAGTATATTTATTACCGAGAGCGCGACGCCGGGACGCCGCGGACAATCCGAAACATTAATACGAAGTGGCGGATTCGTCTGACAGTCTGGCGTATGGCAGTCTGGCAGTCGGGCACTTCTGTCACCACTGCCAGTCACCAACGACTGCCAGACACGCACGACGCGGCAGATATCGCTCAAGAGATAGCAACGTTTTCTTTTGTAACAATGTTAGTTTCGCTCTCCCAGTATCGAAATAAAGCTGGCATGCACCTTAAGTAACATCTGACCTGACAAATACATTTAAGGTTACAAATTACTTAAATAATATCACACTCAAACAGACTAGCGAAAAGATTTACTGTTAGGGAACACAAAACTGTTGTCTATATAAAAGGACGGTAATGAATAGAAATAAATGCAATATACTGGCAGCCAAGCTCGTACGCTTACTGGGAGACTATTTGAGAGTGAGTGAGTATATCGAAGAGCCAGCTTACTTTGTTCCGCTCAAGTCGTTGCTATCTCTAATGTTAGTAGGCCTGCCTACCCCGCCGCGTCGTGGTCGCAATGTCTATCTGAGATTCCGCTGTCAGTGCATGCACCGATATAGCGGACTTAGGAATAGTTGGCAGGGACACGACACACTATGTGTATTTCTATCACATCACTTTTGATGATACAGTATCTTCTCTTTCAATTGTTGACCTTAGAGACAGCACTACGACGTAAACAAACTAAATAAAGTAGAGATTATGATAAAGCAATGAGGTAAAAGAAAACACAGCAATATTTGAATTTAATTACCAGCAGTTTGTTTACGTCGTAGTACGGTGGCGACCCCTTTACATATATAGTCGTATTGTGCACAGACCACAGAGCAACGATCCAGCTAGGAATAGCACGCTACTGTTTGTAAGAGACCTAAGTGAGTCACACATACAACTTAACGAAGCATAGTTTTTAAGTACTCAAAACGTAGTTTTTAAGTAATTTTACAATTAATTTTATCGCTAAGACATTTTACTATAGTAAAAACAGTAGGAGCTTCATAGACTAACTTGATCGTTATTCTGAGGCCCAAAAAGAGGTGGTAATGCTACATGTGATTCGTGACGAGTCACTGCCAATGTTCGTGTTGTTATGCCATTTATCATTAAACATTCGAATAATATTCGATGCGAGTTTGCAGTAAGTGCAACTTTGCTTTGTAACCCGATGATAATAACCGGGTTACCGTATAGCGGTAGAGGCTTCACCGCAACCTCGCAACGACGTTAAGACAACTATTAAAATGCGTTACGAGTCGCTACCGACCGCCGCCACACACACATTCACTTATAAAAAGAGGTTTTGTATTGTTATAAAATTAATCATAAAATAAGTCGTGTTCGGGATCAAACTTATACAACAATTTGACTTAAAACTTGATAAATTAAAACGTAAGTCTAAATTAAATCGCGTAAATGTCATTTTGTAGATCTGTAACGAAAGAAATTCTAAGGTACTGACAGCTAGTAGTAGCTATAGTATTTAATTATTTACTGCCATTTTCACCTCATGTATATTTTTATCGTTCTTTCTTTTCTACATATTGTTTTAATGACATTATTTAAAATTCGATTATGCGGATTATTTAGTCAAAGGACTGACCCGGCAATAAACATATAGCTTTAAATGTAAATGTCAAATGGTGTGTGGTAAAATAAACTGTACTGGTATATTTCATAAGTTCCGTATAAAACTGTGAATGGCTGGAGCGGGTGGCGGCGGCGACACATTGTTTATTACGAATGAAACATTAATTATTATAATTATTTACACTTGATAGTAACACCTGGTACATCCCACAGTTTACCACTACGTTATTTGATTAATACACACTCGCTAATCGTCAACCTTCACTACATTTGTTAACTATTCATATCCCGATTATAAACAATGAGCAAATAAAAAATAGCACTTCTGCGCGGAAAATCGCCTCAAATTTTGCAATTATTTCTTCACTACTAGTTAAAAAGTATTAGTATACTAAATGTATGTGCACGTTGCTCACGAGGTGTTTAGTTAACAAATGCGCGACCGAGCATGTCTAAGTACGGAGCGGACCGATTATAAAATATATAACTTATAACATAAGTTCAGTTAAAACCAATTTAGATTATAAATATTTATAAGAGTAAAAAAACTATAATTTGGACCAAAAAGTCGAATGAGAAATGCACAAGGGTAAAGGAAAGCGTAGGTTTAGCTAGAACTGATTGTTAATGTACACATTATAATACATCTACGGAGACGACAGCCGAACTTTCACTAAGCGACAGGAAACATCGCTAATGATAACTATTTCATACATTTTAGCTGAATGTATAATGGATGAGTGAACGAAATTGAAGAGATGACCGAATGATGCGTGGAAGCTATCGCCTAGCCGATACTAAACAAATAAAATTACTCGCTATTTTACAGACAGACTCGCATACTAAATATCATTAAACTAAAGAATCACAAAATATCATTAGAGTGGACGACTTAGACGACTCGATATTAGTTAAAGCAAAATCGATACATTTATATATTTAAGCCAAAACGTTAAACGCATATTAAGACAGTTTCATGAAACGGAATTTACAATTATTACTCTAGACCGACGGACATAGCTAACACCGCTTACTACACAATATTGAACATAAGAGGTGAAAGGGGTCTATCATGAATCCAGGTAACACCTGTGACATATTCCGATTCCAACAAGTACAATGATGGTAGCATACAAATCCATTTCTTTTCAATTCATACTTATGAGACAGTTGAGAGCCACGTATATAGTTGAGGTCGAAGGATATAAAACTAGTAATGGTAATAGAATGTGGCTGGGGTTGGGACGGACTTCTGTAGTTTACCGACCGGTTGCGACGGATGAAACGATCCCACACATATTTCTCAAGCGTTTTTGAGACTTTTTATATTCGTCACACCGAGAGATATACGAGAAGATCCGAGCCCAGCGTATCTTTGCTAAGATGGAGATAACTCCGATACGCGGTATTGTTATAAACGCATCAAAAACAAATGTCATTTACAATTGAACCAAACTAAAAATAGTCATGATTTTAAATCCGTTTCTAGGAAGTTTACTTGGTGTTGTGTAGTGTTGAGACGAGTGCAAGTTTCATCGATACCTTTATTTTACGCTAAATTCATGCGACGCTTAGACATGAAGAGAAGAAATTTTAAATTGTAATGAAAATCTAACTAATTGATCCTAAAATAATTTCGATCGAAACTCGCACTCGTTGCACTGAACGACACCGTTGATCGCGTCCGTCGCTGTTCGTAATAGAACGCTCGTTTGATTAAGTATTTGTCTGACTAACGATGACTTTGTTAGATTACCGTTATCCAAAGTTATCTTTTAT